>JAWZYV010011833.1:0-201971 GCA_038373885.1 Cheiracanthium punctorium
ACTGCCCCTGTATACTTCATTAAAAGTGACAAGCACAATCCTAACTTTATTTCATTCTATTTCCCATCGCATGAAAACCCGCAAACATGTAAACTTAATGTTCCTTTTTTTTTTTTTTTTTTTTTTTTTTTTTTTTTTTTTTTTTTTAAGGGTGGGGGCAGGGGGACATATATTGAAGTTAAAAGTAGAAAAGGGATGTTTCATTAAATTTTAAACAAATCTTAAATCAGCCAGACAAGTTGGAAGGAGGGAGTCCCCCCGAGGGAAAAGGTTTAAACAACTTTGAGACACCCCCCCCCCCCCCCTGCTCTTCCACGAGCATAGGCCGTAAATTAGCATGTAATATTTGGATGGGGTGACAAAATGTTTCCGATTTTATAAAATATCATTATTATAAATAGCTCTGATACTTGAATTTTTTTTATTTTTTATTTTCGGGGGGGGATTGACCCCTCTTGCCCTTAGGAAGTAACGCCTATGCCCCCCGCCAAAAGCAAACGATGTTCGACCCACTCCACACCCACAGACAGATAAAACTTTAAATCCGACCACCAACCAAGAAATGAAACACCAAAGATTTGAAAAAAAAAATTCAATTAAATGAAACATCCTTTCAACTCTTTTTCGGCTCCTTTCGACTCTGAGTCGATAGAAGATTCAAAAAAACTAACGAAATCTCAACGATCGTATACAATCACCGAAACAGAGCGAAACACTGAATTAGTAAAGATTCGTTGCTGCACCAACTCAGTGACCAACTCACCCACACCCACTCATTTACTGTTTCAAATCATCTATCAACTCAGAGTCGTAAAGAGTCGAAAAAGAGTTTGAAAGAGTAAGGGAAAATCTCTGGGAACGGCAAAGGGAAAATAAGTTTTTCCTTCCCTTCGCACTTGGAATGTATTTCCCTTGAGGGCTTGAGATTCGAATCATAGAGAGTGAGTGTAAAGACTGAGCCACTCAGTACCAAGATTCGAATCACTGATTCGACTCATCGAATCATTGGCCATCTCTAATACCTGTTTCTTTTAAAAGGTGATAGGTACTAAAAAAATATTAAAGTGGCGATATGCACCAGATAAATCTTGTATTTTTAAATATGAAACTACTAATAGAACAAGAATTAATTTAATAAATTTGTCGAATTTTTCCGGAAGTCGAATGTAGTTGACATTTCATCAAAAAATCGCCCCTGGCGATTTAGAATACATTTTTTTAACAGCCCATTTTGCTAGATCTGTAGATATCTCTGGAACTTCTACTGATCCCTAACATCCCTCAGACTAAGCAAATTCTGTCTTCAAAAAAGTATGAGTTACTTTTTTAGGCCAAGAACTGAAAAAACACTTTTGAGAAAAAAAAAAAAAAAAAAAAGAGAGAAAAAAAAAAGAGAAAAATGCATAAATGCAATAATTAACCGAGTTTTGGGACGTTCTTTCGCTGGTAAAACTCTTTCAGGGTTGAGAAGGTGGGTTTCTACAGTGAAACTATCTCAAACTTGTCATAATTTTACGCGTTTAGTTTTTTTTTTTTCCCCCAAAATCGGGTGTTTCACCCCACTGTGGGCCGTTTTATTCAACGTATTTTCGTGATGGGCCGCAAATGGTATGTAGGAAAAAAAAGTAGTGATTGTTGACTAAGAATAATAAAAATTTAAAAGGAGGGGGGCAGAAAGAAGAGAAATTGGGCAGCTGGGCACTAAAAAGACGATAGAAGGGCCGCCAGGCGCTGCGCCCTGCCAAATCAATCTAGACTCAACACTAGAATCTGTGAAGGTGCTAACTATGTCAACAAAGAGGAAAGAGATGCCGCAATGCAATAAATGTAAACAGAGGGGAGAGGATGGCGCCATGAATGAAATCAGGGCTAGAAGAGCGACAGTTTTTGCTGTTTTTGGGTGGCAAAAGGGCGGCGATTTTTTTTTTGAAAGGGCAAGTAGGGCGGGATTTTTTGCTTTAAAGGGCAGGCAGGGCGCAGCGCCCTTCGAAAAATGCCTAGGATTAACACTGTAATGCATTTGTTATTATTATCAATATCATATATAAGTTAAAAGTTAAAATTATTGATAGTTCAACGCAAATATTTGTCATAGTTAAAAGTAAATCTTAATTATTTGATAAATTGAAATTTACTAAGCTGTAGTGTAAAAAATGTACAAAATCTCTGATCTAAATATCTTTTCATTTGGTAATGTACAATTTACTTTTGCTTGGTTAGTTTTTGTTGGTACTCTGTTTTTAAACTTTACTTTTGACTCACTTTGAAATATTGGTACGAGATTTATACTTACATTTATTGCAGTAAAAACAAAAAGCAACTATGTCTTAAAAAAACCCTATTAATAAAAATGAATGTTTGTCATCATTTATTGTGATTTTATCTATCTATTTTTTTTTAGAAAATCTTTCTGTTATCGGAGGTTAACATATCTTTCATCAAAATATCAACTCCATGTTCTTTTGAATGAGCTTCGTGAACTAACTGAACAAAAAGCAGTGCCTCATAGAGACTTTTATAATACTAGAAAAGTAAGTTTAATTTTTAAGGAAATTTGAATTTTGTATTGAAGTTGAATACGAAAGCAGACTTGAAATATTTTAGAGCTTTCATGATGACCTAATATAAATGTAATTATTCCTTCATTATTAATCTATTTAATATATACATCAAGAGAGTCTTAGTTATGTATCATCTCTGAGTATGGTCACAAAATGCCTAAAAGTGCCTGGCTCACATTTTACTGTGCATTAAAAAGCAACGGTATTTCTTTTTTCAATTTCATATCTGGTATTTGTTGAACACAGCCACTTAAAATAATTTTAAAATTAAATCAATGTAAAGTAAAAATTTTATTATTATTTTCAATTTGATACTGTGTTACCATTTTTAAAATGAATGTGCTATATAGAGCTTTTTAAAAATTATATGCATTTCTGAATTTATTTAATTTCTGAATAATATTTTTAACCCCTTGTCAGGTTTGCCCAAACTCAGCTCAGGCAGGAAAAACGTATCATCCTGGCTTATCCCAAGTGAAGCTAGGGTAGTATAGGAAAATTTTCACTGCACAGTCTTTCTCGAATTATTATTTTGTATTTGCTTTTATTTACTTTTCTGGCCACTATATGGCAGGATTATAGTTTTAGATTAATTTTTAAGATGTGTTGTATGCAATGGTGTTATGAAAATAAGCATAAAAAAACTGACAATTTTTTAAATTTTAAAACCTGGGGTAAATTGAATTGGGTTAACAGTGGCTACTGAGACAGTTTAATCTATAATACATTATGAAATGAAATGTTTCATGAAATTATATATATAGATATAAAAATCCTTTAGGCTATTTTTTTGGTAATCTTAAACAAATTTAATAAAACTTACTTATTGTTATTTTAAAAAAAGCTTATTTGTATAGTTGCAATCTATTCTTTCTTTTTCTTCAATATTATTTTTGAATGAATAAAGTTATGCTTAAAGTGAGATTCTGGTAACACAGTCATATAAGAACGAAAAATAAATGAACAAAAATAAAATTAAGGATGCAAACTCACTCTAATAAAAGGCTTGATAATTGCCTTCATATTAGAAAAATTCTTTTTTTAGAGGGGAGGTGACTCTAGTTATATCTTTAAGGTGACATACAAATTATTAATTATTAATTAAAATCATTCTTATTAGACTGCTGCAAGCTTTTATTTTTCCTAAATTTGCTGGGTTTTAGATACTACCTTTTAAATTTATTTTCCTAGACATAATATTGAACTTTGCTGTTATTTTATGCAGTTTTTAATTTGTTAAAACATCTCACATGCACATCACACAAAGTAGATTACGTGTGGTATCTCTCTGCACAGTTGAAACCAAGATGGTTTATTAATAGTTACTATATACTGTTTATTACTATTGTATTTAATGTTGTAAAGATGGTTAATGTTTCTATAAATTACCACTATAGAAATAAAATATTAATTTATTCTAGTTAAAGTTTTATGAAAGGCTATTTTTAGGTAGATACTCATGTACATGCTGCATCTTGTATGAATCAAAAACATTTACTTCGCTTCATCAAAAAATCTATGAAAGCACAACCTGATGATGTTGTTCGTATAAGCAATGGAAAGCCACAGACTTTAAAAGAGGTATATTTCATATTTTTTGTATGCTTTATTATTTATTTATTAATTAATGAAAGTATTTTAAGAGCTTATATTAGTTTATTGTTTATATTATTTTTAAAAAATTTATTATTTAAAATGGACTCCTTATATTCTTAACTCCTTATATTATTTAAAATGGGCTTTAAAAACTCCATTTATAAATAATTGTTTTAAAATATTCTGTAATATCTCTGTTTCATTATATTATTTTCTTTCCTGTTCAGAATACCAAAGGGAACTGAAATATTAAGAAGAAAAATTTTGATATTAATTAATTAAAAACATTAAAAAGCCTTAAAATCTCCATAAACTAGTAAAAACACGCACCATTAGCGCTTTCGACAGCTTAGTCCGCTGTCATCATCAGAACTGAGCCACTTGGCCCGCTCACCGCTTCTTCACCAAGGCTTGCCATGACTGCTCGATCTGCGCATGCGCCATGTCGTTGACAGCTCCCTCTTGTGTCATTATTTCCAACGCTTCCCTTCTTAAGCCATAATTGTGATTATTGTAATTAGCTATTTTCTTGACATTTACGAAATCTATATCTATATTTTCCTTTAAGGCTAGGCGGGATAGGGCGGTACTTTGTCTATTGTATTTTATATCGTTTATGTGTTCTTTAATTCTATCTTTAATTTTTCTTTTTGTAACACCAATGTAGTATCCGGGAAGGTTGGAATCTCTATAAGTGAAATTTATTCTGTAAATACCTGCAGTTTCTAGAGGGTTAATCTTGTCTTTATCTGACCGGATTCTTTTAAATATATTGCTATTGGGTTTAATTGGGATATGAAGGTTCATTTTACACGCACGATTGGATATTTTTACAGCGAGACCGCAACAGTAGGGAATCGGATGAGTAAAAGTGGATTTTTCTTTCTGTGTGTCGTTGATGATGTTGAGTTTCTTTCTTCTATTTCTGATTAGGCGGGGGATAATATTGCTGGGATAATTAGCTTCTGTTGTACTTCCATCTTTATCATTCATTTAACTTTGTCCTGACTCAAAGATTTACTACTTAAAATTTTAACCAATTATCATTTTTCATATTTTACACTTAGAAATTAAATGCTTAGTTTTAGAAAGTGTTGTGACCGCAATATACCAACCAGGCTCTCGGCGTTACGTGCAAATGCCATTAGGCTAAAAAAAAAATTAAAACCTGAAAGAGAACTGCTGAAATAAATTTACACGAAGTGAGATAAATGATGAGGAGCCATTTTTACTTAAACAATTACATTTATTCAATTAACTTATAAATCTTTTACATCAGACAATTAAACTAGATAAAATCGTAAAAAATATGATAATACTATAATTACAACACTCCATTTTCCCTTTCCCCGAGCTGACCTTTTTTCTTAAAAATTTACCTAACGTTTGTGCACAACAAAAAATATTAAAAAAAAATTAATTAAAAGAAAGAAAGAAAGGAAAGAAAGATAAACTTATCATTAGTAGAGGAGAGGGGGGCCCCCATCAAGATTTTCATCAAGTCATCTTCCAGAATTCCCTCAGGGACGCCAGCGCCATTTCTTTTTTTCTTTAGCAAGGCAGCGCGTGGGACTCACACTTCAGTCGATCACTCCAACAACCAGAATGACTCAACCCCACGCTTCCTCCGGCTTAGGTCACCTTTTTACCTCCTTTGTTGGCGCTTTCCGCTCGTAAAGTAGTTCGGTCGAAGATACAATTATTATTAATGAAAACTTGTAGATTTATTATCGATGGGCATTGAAACTTAATTTTTTACTATGATGAAAAATGTGAAAGTTGTTCTTATCGTTGTAACTATTGTAGAAGTTCTATTTTTGATTTAAAAATTTGAAAATGCTTGGGTGCCGATCTCCATATCCTTGCGCCGTTGTTGTTTTCTTCTTCGATATATTGAATCGAAGTATTGGTATCGATGCACGTAGTTATTGGATGTTATTAAAAAAAATTAGAAAGAAGGTTAGAGAATTCCAGAAAAGATAATTATAGTGAAAGGAAAAAAAAACTTAACTGTAATTACAACCACTTAATTTTTTTAAGGAAAATTACCAATTTCAAAACAAACATTTTTATGAAACTCTTTTTTGTCAGCTCTAAAAATTTATTACCAACCCTCCGAATAATGTCAGCTCTCACAAAACGTATTTTCATAAATTTAAAATTTAAAGGAAAATTGTTGTACAAATTATTTTAATTACTTGAACAATATGTATAGTTACCTTACACAAAGATGGCAACACGATCGCCAGAATAACGATCTTTTAGATGTTTGGCGCCAAAATATAGAACAAGTAAACAAATAAATAAAAATGAGTCAGCCATGAGTCATCAATAGTAATTCAACATATACCTTAATAAATTTTAAACACTTCATTATTATTTTACTTCCTTTATGAATACTGGCATATGGTGACAAAACAAAACCACCTTAATAAACAAATTGTTTAGAAATTTTAATTTTACTTGATTTAAAATTCACTAATTAAGGTTAGGATTTTTAATTAAGTAGGCTATTAATTAATTACACTTTACTTAAAATTGAAATCATAACAAATACCTCCCTCTCACACGAAAAAAAAAAATGTGCAACATTTTTTTTTTTTTTTTTTTTCTCAAAGAAACATAACAGTAAACTGGAATTTACACACCCTAAGTAACCCGCCTAACTCCAAATTGTAAACCAAAATGTTGATTTACAACACAAAACAAAAAAAACTAACACAGTAGCTTGAATAATCTGCTTCGCATAAAAATAGTATACAATTACCCCAAAAAAAAATATCACAATAAAGGAAAACAAAATTTAAAAAAAAAATTGCAAAATACCTAACTAACACTACACAAAATATTAGCACTTGAAGTTGAAATGCATATCACAAGGGAAACCTTCACTACCCTCCAACATTCCGAACCATTGCAAACTTTTACATATAACACAAACATATTCAATAATAAAGGAAAAATTTGTAGACTTTGGACTCTGATCAACTTCTAACTAGTGTGTTTAGCCTACAACAGAACCCTATTAATTGCCACCTTGACAAAACATATATAAAATGATTTATAAGAAAACTCTTTAAAAAAAATTAACACTTTGCTATATCTAGGTGAAGAACACATTAATCAAACCCAAAATATTCACATTAGATGGTTAGCTACTCCACCAATAAATATCTTAAACTTAAAAAAATTATGTTCAGCAGCAGATATATTTATGTTGGGCCCAACAAATTAGTGTTAAAGTTATATTAAATATTCATATAACATTAGTAGAGAATCAAAACAATCAACACTTAAATCATATAAAATATAAAACAAAATGACACATAAAAATTTTCACACTATAATAATCTGATTCTTCATGATAACAGTTCATTTTTTTTACAAAACCATTCTGTCTCGGCCGTAAATTGTATTGATGTTTGGTGGCCTGTCCCGTGCTTGGAGGCACCACAGCCTGTGGTGGGGTCTGGACAACTGGAGCAGAGCTTCCTGTCGTACACTGCTGTACATTACTGGGCAGCTTCCTGGGCACTCGATTGCTGTTCACGACTACTCTGACAGTTTTTGTATAGTTTTTGGGGAAAGGACTGTTATTGAGATCTGGCGAATTTAAAATTTCGTTATCTTCATTAGGAGCACTAGGCTCTTCCTCTATGAACTCTACATCCAAGGATGGGAAAATGAGGCGATCTGGAATTTTGGTTAATCTGTCAACATGGACTTCTTGTTTATCTTTATGGTTGTATATGTTAATGATTTCAAAATTGACTTTACTAAGTTGATTTTTAACTCTATAAACCCCTTTATTAAATTTAGAAAACTTTTTCCCTTGCCCAACTTTAATTGACGGCGTGTATAACATCACCAGATCTCCTATAACAATACCCTTCTCCTTACACACCTTTTTTCTATACTTTTCTTGTCTTTCTGCAGCTTCAACTAAATTGGCTTTTATGATTTTAAAACACTGTTGTAGACGAATCTCCAAATCTTCACTGAGTTCCCTCTGATCAGAATATGACCTCAAAGGGGGGCTACTTATAAGATCTATTGGTAATACTAAATCCCTTCCATATATTAAATGAGCTGGTGTATCTTTTAAGGTTGAGTGTACTGCTGTTCTGTAAGCCAAAAGTGCAAAATGTAAATATTTGTCCCATTCATGGTAAGTATTGTCTGCTAAGTGCTGGAGTGCGTTAATTATTGTAGCATTAACCCGTTCAACTACCCCATCAGTCGCTGGGTGGTAACTTGTACTAGTGTGTTTCTTAATATCCAGTTTTTTATAAACTTTTTGTATGCTGTCAGAAATCAAAGAACTACCTCTGTCAGTTATCAAATGCTCAGGAATCCCATGAGTGCATATGAACTTTTCTAACACCAAAGCAATCGTTTCAGTTTGTAAATCCTTCACAGGGTATGCTTCCACCCACCTGGTAAAATAATCACCAATTACTATAATATGTTGATTGCCTGACTCAGTAATAGGAAGTGGTCCTACTGCGTCCATCCCAATTCGCTCAAAAGGCCGACTAGTTATTTGAATTCTTTGCAGCGGCGCTTTATGTTTAGCGTTATACCCTCTTCTCTCAAGACACGAGTGGCAAGATTTGACATAATTAATGATATGGTGTGTCATGTTCCACCAAAAATAGTTTCTCTTAATTCGGGTTAAAGTCCTCTTAATGCCTGGGTGTGCTGATGTTATCGAGTCATGTCCTAAGGACAAAACCTCACTAATGAGTGTCTTTGGAATTACTAGTCTGTCTGTGATGGTAAATTTGTGACCCTTTGCTTTATCATTTACACAAAACAAAATTCCATCCCTCTTAAAAAATTTCATCCCATTTTGTTCAATTTCATTTGTGTCCTCTAACTTAATCAAAATCTCTTGACACCTAGTGTCTTGCTCTTGCAAATTCCTAATCCTAGCAGGGGGAAAGTTGTTTGTTGTGAATTCAATGACATTGACGGGTTCTACCTGAACTGTTCGTGACAAAGTATCCGCAGGCACATTCATTTTTCCAGGAGTGTGAGTTACTGTGTAGTCGTAATTTTGAAGCGCTAGTATCCATCTTGTAATTCTACCGCTATCCTTAAGTTTGAGTGCATAGGAAAGCGACTTCTGATCACAAAAAAGTTTAAAAGATTGCCCATACAAATAGTGTCGAAAATTGTTTATTCCCCAAACGACCGCTAAGGTTTCCCTTTCAAAAACACTATACCTAGTTTCGGCATCGTTCAACCGCCTACTTGCATAAGCAACCGGATGTAATTGTCCATCCTGACCTTCCTGACTCAATACAGCTCCAATAGCATATCCAGAAGCATCTGTATGCAAAACGAATTCTTTCTTAGTGTTTGGTAAAATAAGACAAGGGTAAGAGATTAATGCTGACTTTAATTGCTCAAAAGCATTATTGGCATTTTCATCCCAAACAAAAGTTACTGATTTTTTTGTTAATTTAGTCAAATGTATTGCTATGTGGGCGAAATTCTTTATAAATTTGCGATAGAAATTACAAAGTCCTAAAAATGACCGAACCTGCTTTTTGTTAGTTGGAACTGGAAACTTTTGAATTGCCTCCACATTTCTGCTGTCGGGCAAAATTTTACCGTCAGTGACCTGAAACCCAAGGTAAGTAATTTTTTCTTTAACTAATTGACATTTTCCCGGATTAACTTTTAAATTGTGCTCGCCTAATCTCTTGAATACCATGTCTAGTTTTTCGAGGTGTTCATCGAACGTGTTCGACGCAATTATAAGGTCATCGA
Source organism: Cheiracanthium punctorium (assembly GCA_038373885.1). NCBI lineage: Eukaryota > Metazoa > Arthropoda > Arachnida > Araneae > Cheiracanthiidae > Cheiracanthium > Cheiracanthium punctorium. Next base: position 9,936 of record JAWZYV010011833.1, read on the forward strand.
GGTAAGTATTAATATTCCACTCTTTCAGCCCAGCTAATACTATTTCCAATAATCTTTGAAATGACGACGCTGCATTTTTCAAACCCTGAGGTAGACGATTCCAGTGAAAAAGGCCAAATTCGGTGGTGAAAGCAGTCTTATGACGATCCTTGGGATCTAAATTCATTTGCCAATAGCCTGAACACAAGTCCAAAGAAGAAAAATACTTGGCTCCTTCTAATGAATCTAATAAATCCGAAATTAACGGTAAGGGAAAAGGAAGCGGTTGTGTTTTTAAATTTAATTTCCTATAGTCACATACCAACCTATACGTGTTATTCTTTTTCTTAACTAATAATATTGGGGAAGCATACGGTGAATCACTTACAGAAATTATCCCGGCATCCAAAAGCTGGTTTATTTGACTTTTCAATTCTTCTCGTAAAGGATGTGGGGTTCTGTAAGGCTTCTGCCTGACTGGCAAATCATCCGTTAGGTAAATTCGGTGAGCTATGGTGTTGCAACCCGTAAGTTGCTTTACACTTTCAGCAAAAACACCTTTATGTTTGATTAATAAATTTTTTAATTTAACTTTTTCCTCATCTCCTAAATGAGCCAGATCAAATTTACCTCCAAAAATTTCATTCTCATCTTCATAAAATTCCTCCGCCATGTTTACTTCTCCCATCAATTCATTATCGTCCTTATAAAATTCCTCCCCAACGCTTACTTCATCGCTCTTAACTACCTCAATAGGCTCAATGTTTACAATTTTGGTGTCTTTGTTAATGTGAACAGGGTCGTTAGAAAAATTAGCTATCTTGACAAAATATTCGCCATTGTCATTTCCTTCATTTACTGAGCTCGAGACAATCCACACATGCGACATGGCATGCTTATGTGGTTGGATTAAGACAAAATCAGAAATCTTAAAATTATCTTTAGTAGTAACTGTTACAATTAATTCAGATTTAGGAGGAATGATACATTTACGTTTATTAAAACCTACTTGAAAATTTAGATTTTGTACAGAATTAACATTATGTCTAGAAATTTGTTTATTTGTCCAATTAAGTAAAAAATTTTCATTTGAAATGGTAGTCTTAGCAAAATTGATATGAATTTGATTTTCGATAAGAAAGTTCGAACCTAAGATCGCATCGTAAGTAAATAAATCTGTATTACATACAAAAAATTCTATTTCACACTTAAAGGTCCCTAATTGAACTTCTAACTTAACTTTTTGGTTCAAGGTTACTAAATTTTGTGTAATGCCCAATACTTTTAAAAAACAAGGTTCTACTAATTTAATGCAGCGTGTGTCTTTCAAAGATTCCAAAACACTTCCCTTAATTATGGAAATTGAGGCACCTGTATCAATAAGAGTATGTATAACAAAATCCTTAACATTAATTTGTACAATAGGCAAAGTATAACTGGATTCCGAAGTCGCAATCCCAGTGCACTCAAAAGGGGGATTCAAGATCAGATGAGTGTCCCTGTCTTGCCCCTGATTTAGTTTCCCTGCCTGTCATTTCCATTGGGTCTGTGTTGATTATAATATCTTGATCGACAATCGCGACTATAATGCCCTGGTTTTCTGCATTTAAAACAAATTATACGATTAGTACCGTTGCTAATGACTAATTTGTTCAATCTCTTTACCTCCTCTTGAAGATCGCTAACTCTTTTATCTGTTTCAAAGATACTATTCTGAACCAAAGATTTAATTTCTCTCAACTCCGTTTCAATGGCGGACGGCTTCGGTTCGGTGTCAACAATGTTGACACTCGCGGAGGCTTTCTCTAGCGCGGCGCATTGTTCTTCTTGTAAAGCTAGAGCCCAAATTTTTTCAAAGGTGTCATGGTCTTGTGCCATGATGAATCGGCGAACGGAGGGTCGGAGGCCTTGAAGACATTGGGAAACCAACATCCTTTGCCGAATGGGCTCATCATCGGGAAAGCAGCGATGTGCTAAACCGTTTAAACGGGACAAAAAACCCCGCGTGGTCTCATTAAAACCCTGTACTGCCGTTGTGAATTTCAAAAGCGAACAATCTTTGTCGTTAGTGCCGAACCTGTCCTTCAACGCTTCTTTAAATGTTCTGTAATCGGCAGATTTCAACTGAGGCTGCGACCTAACAAAAGCATCCGCTTCTCCAATGCACTTAGTTTTGGCGACAAACAGTGTTTGTTCATCCTTCCATGACGCGTGTTTGGCGATTTCTTCGATTTTGTCGAAGAAATCATTAATCGTAAAGTCAGGGTTATTTCCCGAAAAGGGGGTTACTAGGGGGATAAATTCCCCAAAATTAACAGTTGTTACTGTTAAATGACACGCATTATCTAAAGAGGGAAGTTCCGAGGTGGAAGATCTAGGCATTTTAATTTAAATAATTGTAACCCAAAATACTAAATAACTAATAATAATTATACAATCTATTAAAATCATTCAGAAAAAATTTGACCCATGGCTGACCGATGCGTTAACGAAACACACAAAAAAAAAAATGGCTCGTCTCATTCATCACACTTAATTCCCCGATCCAAATTTGAACGGCACCATTGTTGTACTTCCATTTTTTATCATTCATTTAACTTTGTCCTGACTCAAAGATTTACTATTTAATATTTTAACCAATTATCATTTTTCATATTTTACACTTAGAAATTAAATGCTTAGTTTTAGAAAGTGTTGTGACCGCAATATACCAACCAGGCTCTCGGCGTTACGTGCAAATGCCATTAGGCTAAAAAAAAAAATTAAAACCTGAAAGAGAACTGCTGAAATAAATTTACACGAAGTGAGATAAATGATGAGGAGCCATTTTTACTTAAACAATTACATTTATTCAATTAACTTATAAATCTTTTACATCAGACAATTAAACTAGATAAAATCGTAAAAAATATGATAATACTATAATTACAACACTCCATTTTCCCTTTCCCCGAGCTGACCTTTTTTCTTAAAAATTTACCTAACGTTTGTGCACAACAAAAATATAAAAAAAAATTTAATTAAAAGAAAGAAAGAAAGGAAAGAAAGATAAACTTATCATTAGTAGAAGAGAGGGGGGCCCCCATCAAGATTTTTCATCAAGTCATCTTCCAGAATTCCCTCAGGGACGCCAGCGCCATTTCTTTTTTTCTTTAGCAAGGCAGCGCGTGGGACTCACACTTCAGTCGATCACTCCAACAACCAGAATGACTCAACCCCACGCTTCCTCCGGCTTAGGTCACCTTTTTACCTCCTTTGTTGGCGCTTTCCGCTCGTAAAGTAGTTCGGTCGAAGATACAATTATTATTAATGAAAACTTGTAGATTTATTATCGATGGGCATTGAAACTTAATTTTTTACTATGATGAAAAATGTGAAAGTTGTTCTTATCGTTGTAACTATTGTAGAAGTTCTATTTTTGATTTAAAAATTTGAAAATGCTTGGGTGCCGATCTCCATATCCTTGCGCCGTTGTTGTTTTCTTCTTCGATATATTGAATCGAAGTATTGGTATCGATGCACGTAGTTATTGGATGTTATTAAAAAAAAATTAGAAAGAAGGTTAGAGAATTCCAGAAAAGATAATTATAGTGAAAGGAAAAAAAAAACTTAACTGTAATTACAACCACTTAATTTTTTTTAAGGAAAATTACCAATTTCAAAACAAACATTTTTTATGAAACTCTTTTTTGTCAGCTCTAAAAAATTTATTACCAACCCTCCGAATAATGTCAGCTCTCACAAAACGTATTTTCATAAATTTAAAATTTAAAGGAAAATTGTTGTACAAATTATTTTAATTACTTGAACAATATGTATAGTTACCTTACACAAAGATGGCAACACGATCGCCAGAATAACGATCTTTTAGATGTTTGGCGCCAAAATATAGAACAAGTAAACAAATAAATAAAAATGAGTCAGCCATGAGTCATCAATAGTAATTCAACATTACCTTAATAAATTTTAAACACTTCATTATTATTTTACTTCCTTTATGAATACTGGCATATGGTGACAAAAACAAAACCACCTTAATAAACAAATTGTTTAGAAATTTTAATTTTACTTGATTTAAAATTCACTAATTAAGGTTAGGATTTTTAATTAAGTAGGCTATTAATTAATTACACTTTACTTAAAATTGAAATCATAACGCTTCGCACGCAAGTTGCTTTATGAATTGTATTTCTTCCTTTAGTAATTGTTTGGTTTGGAGCATATTTTTCTAGGGCTCTATTGACATTGTGAACGTAGGATTGATATTTTTTGTAGTCATATGTGGTTTTTTTTTGAGGAGTAATTTGACTATTTTTATTATTATTGGTGGGTTTTTACTATAAAAACTGTAGTTTTTCTATATTGTCTGGGGGTGGTTTTCTAATTACTTTAACATGTGTAGGAACTTTAGGACTATTTAGTAACAAGGAAATTTAGGCTATTATTCTGCTCAAGTTCTATAGTAAAATTTGTATATTTTTTCATCAAGTGAGTTAATTTTCGTCGAGGATATTATCTATGCTATTTGTTTGTTTTTACTATTGCAAAAAACATCATCAACGTAAACGAAAACCAGTATTTTAATATGGGGGGTGGAGATTTTTTTTATTGATTAAAGTTTTCAAGGTTTTCGCATTTTCCATTCTGCTATTATTCCAGATATCGAGGAGCCCATAGGGACGCCTTTATTCTGTTTGTAAAATTTATTATTGAATTGGAAGTAGGAGTTATTGAGGACTGTGTTTTTACTAGTTTACGGAGATTTTAAGGCTTTTTAATGTTTTTAATTAATTACTAAGGTATTTCCGTGTTTAAATTTTAACTAAGTAAATTTTGATATTGTGAAGGTATTATCAGCATGTACCAGTCAGTCCAAAAAATACCCATAAAATAGCATTATCCACACTGTTCAGATTATTCAAAAGTGTGTGCATGCAATTCTTCTTATACAACAAATCTGTTACTTTCCAACATTTTATGGATAAAGTCACATGCAGTTGAACATTATATAGGTATTGAGATAAAATGTAAAATTAAAAAAATTATAGTTCAAATTTTGAAAAAATAGCTTCAAGGTATGTCAGGACCTGTCTTAGTGAACCCCCCATACTAAATTTGGTAGGCCCAGTATAACTTGCGTCTGTGTTACATTATCAGTAGACACATACGTACATTTTACAACTTGTATTATTTATATGGATTGATAAACATCACATTCTATTTAGACGAGTTGAAAATGTCTTGCAAAATAAATCCAGAGATTTACATTCACATAAAATACTTAAAAATATATACACTAATCCCTCCTATAACATGGTACTCTTATAACGCATTTTCATATTACACAATTTCATATCCCTCGTATAACACGTGTTTTCCCCCATATAATGCGGGGATTTCCCACGTTATAGTACTTGTTACGAATTGTGATTCTTCAGTGGAACGATCTAGTGAATTTAAAATAAATCTTCAATACTGTCTTGCGCCATATATAAAAATTCAGAAAAAACATAAAATAGAAAACAAAGAAGCATTAAATAGTGAAATTTTAATTAATATAGACAAGAAGATATGCTCTTAAGTAAAGAGAATAACGAAGCTTCAAATTGTGAAATATTTGAAGATTTTATTTAAAAAAAAGATGTTGGCAGAACGTTATTTCAGATAGCTCCGACAGCGAATAAACATGTAACATAACTATTTTTGGAATTATGTAATTTTTTTAAAATTAACTGTTTTTTAGTTACATATGTGTAAGTGTTTTATTTAAAATGTTCTTAGTTTGATTTTAATAAGATGCACATATTTCGCACATAGTTAGTTTTTCCTTAATATTCATTTACTTGAATCATTTGTACATAACGCGTTATATGGGGTCATAGAGCACGTTATATGAGAATACTCCTACAATGCATTTTCCTATAACGCGGAATGAATCTACCATGTTATAGGGGGGATTACTGTACAAGGTTAGCAAAACAGTATAACAAAAGCACAGCCATATGGCTTGGAACTGTCTGAAATCATATCTTTTTAAATTTACATGGGCTCAAAATGAAAGTTCCAGAGGAACCAGTTGCCTTGAATTGATCTTTAACTGAATTATGGTGAAAAAGCAAAGAAACTAATAGTATTACTATCTAATATAACAATAAATTTGTGCTTTAAAAATAAATCTTCATTTTTCTTCTCTAGTAAGTCAAACCTCAACACTCTTTACCAACCTAACTGATTAAATGAATTTTATTTATTTTATATATTATAAAAATGCAAATTCTAAACTTGAAACTCTTAATTTCATTTATAGGTCTTTGATTCTTTAAATCTCACCACATACGACTTGAGTGTTGATATGCTTGATGTTCATGCAGTAAGTTTACAATCTAGTGAAATATTTGATTCAAACATTTTTTTATTTTACACAGTCTATCACTAAAAAACTTGAGTTGTTTAAAAAAAAATTGTCTTAACAAAAGTTTTGTTGTGCAGAGATTAGAGAATTATTACTTCTTTAAGGAAATATCACAAAAATATAATTAATTAGCATGACAAATTAAGCATTATTTAATTAATTTTCAAGTAAAATTAAAGCAATAAATTTTACACATTTAACAAGTGTATTACTTTTATTCTGTGTAAATGAAAGATTCTAAAGTGGAGACAGTTCACATATTTAAAGAATATTTTTGTTATTGTATGTTACTTTGCATTCAGTTATGTTATATGTTCATAAAATTTATTACATTTTAGATGCTTGCTAGAAATAGTATTGGTCACATTTTAGTTCTTTTGCAAAGTTCTACTGTTTTCCGATGGTTTTAAAATTTTAATCCAATATAATTTTGAATTATTACTGTGTATAATCGAGCCCTATAAAACTGATTGAATGTGCTGAAATTAGAAACTTTCTCCAAATATGACAAATTAAAATATGAAACTTCTAGTATATATATATATATATATATATATATATACTAGCTGAAGTACCCGTCCTTGACGGGTTAGTACTGAATGCAAATTTCCAAGAAGCAAGAACTTTCGTCAGCATTGAAGGAGTACACAGAATGGCTGTAGTATGTTGCCAAAGTAAAGAAAGCGAAGTTATAATTTTTATGTATTGTTAAAATATTACAGGTTAGAGAGTAACTAAGTAATATCATTTCATTCGCTTTAGTCGTAACTATGTGATGCGCGAACGAATATTTACGCATATTGAAATAATTTTCGCAAAATCTCAAAATCTAATCAATATTTTTGAAAAATTGGAAGCCTAGAATTTAAGTTGAGTGACAACCTATCATGTCACCAAATTTCGTTTCATTCGCTGCAGTCTTTATTTCGTGATGCTGGAACAAAATTTCAGAATTTTAAAGCAATTTTCACAAAATCTCAAAATGTAATCAAAATATTTTAAAAATTCAATGCCTATAAATTAATATTAGCAACTACCTATCATATCACTAAATTTTGTATCATTCGTATTATTCGTTATTACGTGACGTTTGAAGAAATATAAACGTATTTTGAGAGAATTTTCACAAAATCTCAAAATCTAATAAAACTGTTTAAAAAATTGGACACCTATAGTTTATATTGAGAAACCATCTATCATGTGACCGACCAAATTTCATATCATTCGCTATAGTCGTTATTACGTAATGCGTGAACAAAGATTCACCAGTTTTAAACGATTTTCGCAAAATCTCGAAATGTGATCGATTTTTTTTAATTAGATGCTAATAGTGTAAGTTGAGTGACCACCTATCATTTCACAAAATATCATTTTTTCACCTTAGCAGTTATTACGTGATCTGCGAACACAAATTTACGCAGTTTGAAATGATTTTCGCAAAATCTCAAAATCTAATCAAGATTTTTTAAAAATTCGACGCCTATGTTTCAAGTTGAGTGACCACCTTTCATGACACCCATTTTCATATCATTCGCTTCAGTCGTTTTTACGTGATGCTTGAACACAAATTTACGCAGTTTAAAAGGATTTTCGCAAAATCTCAAAATCCAATCAAGATTTTTTAAAAATTCGACGCCTATGTTTTAAGTTGAGTGACCACCTATCATGACACCCAATTGCATATCATTCGCTTCAGTCGTTTTTACGTGATGCTTGAACAAAAAAAAAGCGTCACGGACAGAATGACAGAAGGACAGAATGACAGAATGACAGACAGACAAACTTTTTTTTGAGGGTCGCATCGGATTCCCCGGTGCTTGAAACGGATAGAAATCGCAAAATTTTTGAATTCCAAGAAATGTACAGACAAAAGTCTAATTTTATTTATATAGATATATATGGGTCATTCCACAAGAATCGGGTAACTTTAGAGGTGAATTTGAAACATACTACATTTATCTCAGATTAGAATTTTTTGATAAAATCTATGAAAAATAAGTTAATTTTATTGTATTTGTACAGCAACACTCAATTATTTGAACATTTTTGAAAAAATCGATTTTTTTCAAAAAGTAGATTCCAGGGGACTGACATGACTTGGTCCAGGGGACTGACGGGAACAGGTGATTTCATTCTAGAATGAACTTTTTAATGAATAATGCTAACTTTTTATTAATAATTAATAATAATTATCCAAAGAAGTAATAAAAACATGTTTCATACATAACCTCAATACATATATTTTCCTATTTAATCATCTTTAACTAATACATTTTTAATTATTTATTTTAATTATACTATTTAAAACTTTTTTTAAACTTTAAATAAAACTTTTTTAAACAAGTCATAAATTTAACATCAAAGCAAAAATAATAGTAATTATTTTTCGCAAACATCAATAAATTTATTAAATGTATAAGTGACTCTATTACGCTTGGTACTTGAAATAGGTATTGGTAATTTTTCCAATACATGCTCAAACGATATATCAGCTATATCATTTTCATCTAATCGAAATAAAGTATTTTTATCATTACATTTTTTGAGCAATGTGACAGTCAACTTCTCTTCGTTTTCTTTAACATACGAACAAATTGCAACACTCCGGTATTCTTTATTTCTGACTAAAAATTTGACTAGGATAAAATCACCAACAGTGAACTTGATCTGTTGCTTACTTGTAGATTTTTTACTTTGCTTCTCACATTTTTTTTTTTTTTTTTTTTTTTTTTTTAAGCTGTGAGTGTCGAACGGCGTCCTGAAAGATTTTGATCTTGTTCAAATTTAATTGTTCCCAATTTGTAACTTTCACAAATTATAGGATCACAGAAACAACTCAATGACTTCATAATAAGACGATTAGGGTGTTGTACATCACCACAAATTTGATGTACCTTGAGTGTTCCTTGAAAGGAAATTTGCTTATTCTGGTTTTCGTTTATCAGATCATCCATTGTTTTAATATCAACATCTTCAATAATAGAAATTTTTATTGCTGGGCATTTTTTATGTAATATGTCAGCAAATTCATGCAAATTCATTATATCACCTTTTTGAGCAATTACTTGGTCGGCAGTTCTTTTACAAGTTATCCAAGCAGTTACAAGCAGTATTCCAGATGGAAAACTGCCAGGGGACTGACGTTTTTACTATAAAACTCAAAAAATCTACTTATTGGAAGCAAATGCCATATTATTCTGTTCTAATATTAAATCTAGTAATAAAAAGACATTAAAATCAGCATACATCAATAATAATTATTTATAAATTATTAAATTATTACTTACCAGGGGACTGACAAATTGAGTGTTAGCATTCTGTTTGTTGACACAAGAATGGCGAAAAACATTGAATAAAAATGGCTGATGTATAAATAAACGTCGTCAATGCCATCTTTATATGATAAATAAATATGAAACAGGCAATAAAGTTATCAACAATGGATAATATCAGAAATTTTTGGAATTTAACATGAGCCAGGGGACTGACGTGCAAAGTAAGGGTACACAACTTGAAATTGAAAAAAAGTGATGAAAATTTTCAAAAAATCACATTACACACATAACAAGTTATTAAATAACTATCTCAGAACACAACAACGATAATTTTTGTTGCCTAAATCGGTTAGTTTAAAAATAATTAGCACTTAACTCTTCACTTTTTCGAGTGGTACATGCCAGGGGACTGATTTTTTGGGGTTAAAAACCTAATTTTTAATAAAAAAAATTTCAAATTGCAAAATATTATACATGCTCCTAAACAGAATCAATGCTGTCTATAAATGGGCATTATTCAAAATTTAAAAATGTTGAATAGTAAATAAATTTTTTACAATTTCACGAAGTTACCCTATTCTCGTGGAATGACCCATATATATACACACACACACCAGATGAGTCAAAATAGATGTTAAGGAAATTATTTTTTAAACCGTAAGTGATCAAAACATACTTACAATTAGAAGAGTTCATCAAATTAAGAGTAGCTTTCAGATATGGCATTTTTTTACTGGGGGTTGTATACATATTAAAATACGAAATTTAATTTTTTATACAGTTCCTCCTTTCCTACCCGTTATATTTAGAAGAATGTTGTTCTTTGCCTAAGAAAATTAATAAAACCAATCTCAAGTCTCTAAGTGAAATAATTTGTGAGAAAATTAATTTTGAAAATGACTTATATACCACTTTACCTACTGTGTTGGCATCAGTTTTCAGGCGAAAAAATCTTTTCTTTAGGGGACCGACTATAAATTGATTAAAGATAAATCAAGATCCCATTGTTGGAAAGTAATTAACCCTCTGACTGATCATCCCATGATTTCCACGGGCAACTCAAATGTTGCAAAATTTGCTCATCCCGCAATGTACGCAGGCAGGTGTTTTTCTTCCTGTATTGAGGAGAGCATCCCGCGTTTTCATTGTTTAACCAGTGAAATAAATTAGAGTTAAATATTAGTTTCTCATGATAAAAATCTGTATAAAAAATCTTTTCTAGAAAGCAAAAATGCACAATTCAATTCTCCAATGTATATAGATTCAAAATATGAAAAAAAAAAATTAAACAATTTTTGAAGCGATTTTGTCCACAAATTGAACACTGAGAGGGTTAAACACGTTAAAATGTTTAAAATTAACAGGTACAGTTTTACCTAAAATGATCGATACTGCTTTATGAAATTACTGATAATTTAGTCTTTTAGGGGGTCATCCACTAATTACATCATGCTTCTAGAGAAGGAATTTTAAAGTGTAAGAGAGAATGACAAAATAAAGTCGTAGGTTACTATGGTGTGATAACTTTCACTAAAAACTGCCAAACATGCTTTACAGGAAAATTCTAGCTAAATTAAGATTTGACGGGTCAATTGTGTTTATTGAATGACTATTAACATCAGTTGAAAAGTAATTCCATTTTTCTCACTTTGGAGACATCCCCTTATTGCTTGGCGACAAATGCCAAAATTTTCAAATTGATATATCTTCGAAACTATTCCATTTAGAGACACAAGATTTGTTTTATTAATTTTCTTAGGCAAAGAACAACATTCATCTAAATATAAAGAGTAGGAGAGGAGGAATTGTATAAAAATTAAATTTCATATTTTAATATGTATACAACCCCCAGTAAAAAAATACCATATCTGAAAGCTACTCTTAATTTGACAAACTTTTCTAATTGGAAGTATGTTTTGATCACTTATAGTTTAAATAATAATCGCCTTAACATCTATTTTGAATCCCCTGGTATATCATAATACAAAATAAATTTTTACGAAAGTAAATTACCTCATTTCATCATATATTTTATTTAAATAAAGAAGAGCTTGCATTACTTGTAATATGAAAAAGGTAATAAATATATATTTACACACATAGGGTGTCCCAAAAACAGTAGTTTAGGCTTTTATTCCTTAAATATGGATAGTAGAAATACCAATAAATTACAAAGTTATTTAAAAAAGGTACAGAATTTTATGAAAGCAATTAATTTTTCTCCCGAAGATTAAATGCAAATAAATACAAGAAAATTGTATATCCCCCCCCCCTCATACAAAAAAATCCCCAATTAGTAAAACATGCTCCATACATTTATTAGATGATGGACAAAATTTCAACCTTTCATCATAAAAACGCTCCAAGATATGAAAATAAATATATATAATGACCGAAACCACTTTTCAAGGCTCTTGAAGAGAAAAAATTCCATTGAAAGATTGTGCGATTGTGCTTTAGGGCTGTACAAAATTTATGAAAGAAAACAATGATTACATAACTAAGTAATACATTTTGCTATTATTAGTAATGCGTAGTCCCTTATGAGTTTTCTTTAAACATGTTTCTGAACCTTTTTATGGTGAAATGTTGAATCTTTGTACATTAGGGTGCAGTCAAATTTCAAACTTTAATATAGGATGGGACCAAATATGGGGAATTTAATATGGGACCAAAAGTTGAGTTTTTTTATTGAATAAGGAAAGTACTGAATTTCAAAATTTTTTTAATTTATCTTAAGGGTCCACTATTGCACCAAAATGTCAGAAAAAGCTGAGTATTTTAATATTATTTATAAAATTTTTAAAAATATGATTTCTTTAACTTCCAGTAGCAAAAAAAAAGTGGGGTTAAATGATGTTCAATGAGTGTACAAAATTTTAGAATTGCCAGAAAATATCTTGAGGATCCACTACAGCAAACAAATATGTACAAAAAGCAACTTTTTAAAAAAAAATAACAAAACATTGCTCAATGAAAAAAAGTTTTAGTTGTCCACTTACAACCAACTATAATTAAATAAAGTATTAAAATATCTTGAAGGTCCACTTCAAAGAACAAATAAGAACAAACAGTGGAGAAATTCACTTTTTAATGTGAACCAGGTGGCACTGATGATAATATTTTTCCCTGCACAACGTCTGTACTTTAAAAAAGAAATGATTATTGTAAGAACATGTTGCAACTCATTTTCTATGCATGTCAATTTTATTCCTAGACCTTAAAAGCTGTTCAGCTTAAATTGAATTTATTTAGAAGGTAACGGAGCATTTTATTCCGGCTTTGTTTTTTGTTTTGCATTTCAGCATGAATTTGAGCATAAAAACTGGAAGTGATGTTGAAGACTTGATTTTTTTTTAAAACCAAAGCATTCCAGTGATAATATATTACCCTCATATATGAAGCAATTATGGAGTTTTATTTGTTTGTACAAAATAATTTAAAACTTGATAAGAATCCTAAGGAATCCACTATCAGCAAAATTTTTGCAATTATGGCAGATAGCTTAAAGTGTTGTATTGTTTTTGGGGGATAATGTTTTTACAAATCAAATGCAGTAATTTTTATTTTAATTGTTTTAACCATTAATTATTTATTCTCTAATTTTTGTAATTAACTTGGAAGTTTAATTTAAATACCTTTTGTCAGGAGATATAATGGTCTGGATGACTCTTCTTCTATAACTCAATAGCTAGTCTTTTTAAATTACTACTAATTACCCTTTTTTTGTTGGGACTTTTTAAATAATTACCTTTTCTTTAAATTAATTCTGCCTTTGTTTGCCCTGTCTCCGGAGGTGTAATTTTAATTATCAGGTAAATTCTGCCGATTTTCTGCTGACTATTACGTTTCCTTCTCTCTTCAATAGCCTAACTCACTTCTTGCCATAATCACTTGTTCATGTCCGGTTTTTAATTAGTTTTACTCTCTTCTAATTTAATTTTTATTCCAAATTTTACCCAGGGTTGTCTCGGACGATTAGCTATCTCCCACTAAAATTTTAGGAAATTTAATAACGTTTTTAATGCATTTTTGATCGATTAAGTATTTTTTTTTCCCCCCAATTCAAGATGGCCGCTCTTGCTTCACCCTAGCCAAGATCGTTTCTTCTCCGCGTGTAGAAGCTTCTTACCGGTCGCTAGCCGCCATTTTCTTCATCTTCCTTTCCGTCCCCCCTCGTTCGTGTTTCGCGGGCCGGAACTCACTGGAATGTTCTCGAACCTCCGAGGGAGAGATGGCATGCTCTGATTGGTCCACGTCGCTGGCGTCTCTGCGTAGCCCCGCATGAGCGAGGAGAAAGCTGGATCATTGGGAGTCGTGGTCTGGTGGAGTGCAGACGTGTGTGATTCGAAAAGGGACTTTGATCGGTGCAGCGCAACAGCTTTGACTTTTTTTTCTTCGAGGATGTGATCTATTTAGCACCCGTAGGCCAGGGGGCCAGAACGTCATGGAGATCACCATCACAATTTGTTTAATTTCTTCTGGTTACATATTTCATTTAATGTTTCATTTCATCTGAGTTTTAACGATCACGGCATGCGGCGCATGCCTCTACAATGTCGGCTCAAGTTCCTCCTGCACATCCACCCGTCCTATGCCATGAAAGGTTGAGTTCCCCGTAATTCGTTTTCTGCGGCCTCATGTCCCTTTTGGCCTAGCGTTTACACCTTTACACACGGCGCTATTCAGCAACCTGAGATTGCCACGTCGATGTGGTCGTGTCATGACATCGTTCAACACCAACGCCTCCTCTCTGCCCACATCTACAGCTCTAGATGACGTCCAGTGTCCCCGATGCTACGTGCCATAGCGACTAAAGCTCAGATGCACCACAATGACGCCCAACTGACGTGACTGGAGCACCCGACCCAGCGTTTCGGCTGATGCAACCGGTGAGCCTGTTCCAATTTCCTCTCTTTCCGACCATCCTCAAGAACTCTAGTACCACCAGGGAGTCAAAATTCCATCCATCTAACATTTCTAGCTAACCTAAAAATCCCAGAAGTTTTAAATAGTAAAATACCACTGTGAAATAATCATTTTCTGCTTCCATTTGAAATCTTTGATTTTGGGCTATTTTTTTGTAATATCTTGTTGCTGAATGTGCTCTGACCAAAATTTTGATATGACAATTTTCCTTTTCAACTTTTTTTTAAATTTGAGAATAAAAAAAGGGGGGGGGGAACTAAAGCACCTAGAAAATGCCTAAAGGAATCTAGGGAGGTCTGATGTTAATTTCTTCTTTTTTGAATAAACTTTCTTTTTATTTGTTATGTTCAAAATTCCTAATTTTCAAGTTGCTAAATGTGGTTACAAGTAAGGGGTTTGAAAGAAATTTTTTTTTGGACCTTTAGGTCCTGTAAGGGTTTGGCCTAGGGGCTGTTGTGAGGGGCTCATCAGGCCAGTCAAATTTTGTTTTTTTTTTGTAATGATAATTTTCCATTTTTTTTTTCACCTTAATGACGAATGTGCAAAAGGTCTGAAATTATTTATGTATACATAAACTTGGGTACCCAAATTATGTTTCAGAGATCCTAAGGAATATGCCACAAATCCTAAGCTTATTTTTTTTTAATGAATATCAATTGTGCCCAAAATGCCAAGTTTCCAACCCTATTGTATTGTTGTGTTGTGCATGAATAAATTGTATTGGTGATCTTCTATTTGTCTCTGTGTTTATTTTACCACACTTCTAACGCACACATCAGGCAAGGCTGAGAACTTTGGGTTATTTTAACTAACTACTGTAGACACAACGCATGGTCAAATCTTAACTCTGTTTTGGTAACTTGCTAAATTAGAAGTCGAAATTTTTACCTAGCTAAACTAATTTTCACGGTAGTGGTAGCTAGAATACTACAAAAGCAGTTTTGGAGTTGTGTCTCAATTCCAATTGTTTGTGGGGAAATACCTCTTCAAATGATTAGATCATTTCTCAGTAGACATCAAAATCTTAAGAAATGGTTTAGTTGTAATAGAAAATGGAGCGAGACTGTCCAGCAAAATGTTAAATTTTTTAGCTGAGTGTAAAATGTTGCTTGATATTGCTGACTGCAAATACAAACATTATGTTCTCGTAAAGTTCCCGTAAAAAACCAGGCTTTTCTGTATTACTAACATGACGAACAAAAAATGATTATTAGTGGTATTGATAAGACTGAAACTATTAGAATAATGCAGAAAAATAAAAAGAAATCTTTGGTATCCAGAGATTTGAGAGGTTTCATCTAAAAATGTAAGCACAGATCAGAAGTATCTTCTAGAAATAAGCCAGGCTGTGTTCTGAATGTTCAAGGTGTGTGTGCAAAGGAATGATCTGAAAATTTAGCTGGCAGAAACCCCGGGAAGTTATTCAACTCAAGGTGGCTAACAATGGTTAACCCAATCTTGCGCTTATACATTGCTGAGCCAAATCCTTCATTGAATCTCGTAACATTAACATCCTATATTGTCGAGATCTGTTGTCCAGTTTGGTTTATAATAAAGGCATCTCCATCATGCAAGGATGGAGCTATATTCTTATGCATATGATAAAACTGTCCCTATACCTTAGAAAAGAACTTATGTCAGTGATAGATTATTTTATTCAGCTAAACTGGATATTCGCCCACCCTGAAAACATTCTTTTGTCCTTGCTGTCAGATAAGAGAAAGCAGCTCCAATAGTTAGTCGTTTATAGAATTTTGAAAGCCTATGACTTATGACTTAGAGAGGAGGCCCAAAAAGGGCCAGGCACTGCGACCATGGGTCTATTGTACCATCCCCAAGCAATATGGAAAAGTCCTGAAAAGGCCCTACGAAAAGAGCCCAGTAGCAGATGCAAACATCAGGTTAGATCTAACGGACATTTTGTGAAGCTCCCAGGGCTCAATGATATGGCGCACAAGATGCTCAAGCCTGTAAGCAGAGAAGTACTCACACTCACAGAGGATGTGTAAAGCAGTTTCCTCTTTAAGAAGACAACCCCGACAAGTGGGATCATCGACAACCTTCATTATGTTAAGATTCCTTTTAAGGCAACAGTGCCCAGTTAACAGGCCAATAGCCCTACGGAGACTGGACCTGCTGAGACACAGTAGTTCCTTGCATCTAACACCAGGAAAGCCAAGATTGATCTCTTTGGCCTGCCTTTGGCCATTACACTTAAGCCAGCTAGAATACTGAAGCTTACTAAAGTGCCTAAGTGCTTACTAAAGTGCTTACTAAGTGCTTACTAAAGTTGCCCAAGAGCAACATGAAATCCAAAATGTAAGGGATTTCAATGTTCCAAAGCTGAATTTCATGGTGCAGTATTACATTGATCTGATTGACTGGAAATGCCCTGATATACAAGTTACTACACCACAGCTTATTTCAGGAATTATGAATTGAAAGAGATCCCAGGGATGGAACTACTATAACGATTTTTCAACATTTTCAAACTACCATGCCACTCTCAAGCAACTGAAAGATGTATTAAATTAGTTATGGAAGCAGTAACCATAGTCTGCAAAGAACATTCAAGGGATGGCTTTATTCATATTCGGTTTGAGTCTTGCAGGATAGTTCCGTGCTTTAACACAAGACAGAATTTAAGTAAGCTAATTTTAGATTTAAAAAGTTGTGCCATTATAAATAAATGTTTAGCTTACATATTTTTTTTTCCTTTTACATTTACTTTGTCAAGTATTTAACATTTTATTTAAGTACACTTGGTTCTAATTTGGACAATTAAAACCATTTTCAGGTAAGCCAGCGGCTCTCAACCTTTTAACGTCGCGCCCCCCAACAAAGGCTAACTTAAGGTTGCGCCCCCCACTTTCTTCAGCATACATTCAGTTTTTTAATCTTTAACAATGAACATTTAGTCGAATTTTCTGCAAAATAATGTTATCAGTAAAGTTTGAATGAACATTTTGAGCAAAAATGGATATATTTATGAGTAAAAATGAGAATACATAGATGATTTGTTAAAGACATCATCACTACTTGCTCATTGGTTTTTTCTCGGCCCCCCCTTGGGGGGTGTACCCCGCAGGTTGAGAAACGGTGAGGTAAGCAGTTACTAATAGTGAAAAGTGATTTTTTTTTTCACTCTTTTGTACTTCTTTGTTCGCAGCAGTGGACCGACCCTCAAGATATTTTCTGACAATTCTAAAATTATGCACAGCTATTAAATAGCATTTACCCAATTTTTTATTGCAACTGGATATTAGAAAACATACTTATTTTTATCTTATAAATAATATTAAAAGACTCAATTTTTTGAATTTTTGTGACATTTTGGTGCAATAGTGGACTCTCAAGATACATTTCAAAAATTTTGATATTCTGTATTTTTCTTATTTAGTACAAAATACAACTTTTGGTAGCTATTGGACTTCGAAATTAAAGAAAACTTTTTTTCACTGCACCCTAATGTACATGTCACATTTTACTAATTCAGAATCTTGTACTGGGGCCAAAAAAAAATTTAATTTTTGTATTTATATAAGTTTAATCTCTTTCAAAATTTTTTGAAATATATATATATACTAGCTGCGTACTATTTCTCCGCACCGTAGGAAACGAATATTTTCCTTACACATATAATTCGAATTAAATACCCGTGATGCGGGATCTCAGAAATTGAAAAATTATTTGAATCGTGACTAAAAGTAGATGTTATGAATGCAAATCTGAAAGGATTGCAAAATGCTGACAGAAAAACTACCTCAGTGTCACTGGCGACCTAAAAAGAAAGATCTTTAGGTATGCCGATGAAACTTTTTATTTTTTTTTTTCAAAATGCCTGATTTCTACATCATTTAATTCTGTTTTTTAGGTTTAACTCACAGCATTAATATGTATACCACATAAATAACATTACATAATGTCGACTGCTATTTTATTTTATCTCGCATTCAGTAAAGTGTGGACAATGCATTAGCACAGTTATGTTGCAGATGACTTTATTGAATTTTACCTAAATTAACAAAATCTACAAGGAATGATTGATGCACCATGTACGTTAAAAGCCAAAAATGCACGCTATTTCAGTGAAAATCATGTCGCTTTTACAAATGAAAACATTCGTAACGTAACTTCTGCGATAAAGTTTATTACCCTTACTGAATTCTTAATGCAATATTACACTTGTTACATAAAACTGGCATTGATATCACTGTCAACTTGTAATAAATAAATAACTAATTTCATATTTTATTTTTAACAGATTACAGTAGAGGTATAACACGGGACTACAAATAAGTTTTGTCATGATTATACCACTCAGTCCGCACTCCAGGTGGAGTATAGCACAGGACCCAAACAACACGGATTCCTATAACACAGAATGTATCTACTGTTTTATAGGGAATCTACTGTAGTTGCATAGTGTCAAATTCAATATTTTAAAAAATTCTGTGTTGCTGTATTTAGTATTATTTCATCTCACCGTGGCAGCAAATATCTAAACTTTACCAAACTTTGCAAAATTTTTAAGTATGTATAACCCTCAGAAAAATTTTGGTGTTTGCCATCTACGATAATTTTTCATGACGTGACAACTTATGCTTGCGTATAATTCAGCATTTTTTTCATGGATCAATGATCAATACTTCAGGATGAGAATGTTCATGGTAAAAAATGGTCTAGAAAATCTGACACCAAAAGACTGATTAACACAGTGGGGTTACACAAATTTGCACTGCACACAGCTCTTGCTTATGTCTGGAGCAGCACATACGTTAGAGCTTATATACTGCTCCGGATAATCTGCCAGCAAAACAGCAAACAATGACGTGAAAATTAAATCCACACGCGAAGGAAATAAAATGTAGAATTGCATGAAAACTTTGATTATTTTTAAAGTGCAAGTATGTTAAAGTTCCATTTGTTTCATATTTAATGCGTTTTCACTTTTTTGAGTCTTAAGAGCTGTAGAAATGAGTGGTTTCACTTCATTGTTAAATTTAACCACTTAAGTGGCGACAATGGATTCCATTGCTACAGAAACTGTAGCAATATTAAAAACAGAACATGAAATGAGTTATTTATGTTTACTTTGTTAGAACTGTCATATTGGCATAATTAACATCGCCAGTCGATGGCAATTAGCTAAAACCACATATTAAGCTTGACATTAAAGGCAATATGCAATACCCTGATTGGCATAATTAAAAAAAAAAAAATTTATCTAGGCATATGCTAGTTACATCGACTCATCTCAATTGTGGAACGGAATTAGTAATACGTACAGAGTTGCACTACATTTGAATATTTTTTGCCGACTTTGCTAAGAAATGTAGTAAAGTAGGAATCGATATACATTTTAATTAGTGAAACAAAAAATATATTAGACAGTATTAATTATGCCATTCTAACGCCCGAATTCACCATTAACTTCAACCGGCAGTTCAGTAACTCCCGGTTGGAGAACTCGACTGGTCAGTCCAAAGTTCATATTCACCGATAACTGGTGAGAAAAAGTTACTGAATCTGTGGTTTCTCAACCTAGGTTGAAACTGGGCCAATCAATGTGGTTGAAACGGGATTCCCTTAAAATCGAAATGCGCATTGGTCAAATGTCCACAAAGCATTGGGAGTTCACATCACGTGGTAGTTGATCCTTTTGCGCCTCTCCAAGTTACCCTGCAATCGCTTTGCTTCCCCCCCTTCCCATATCCCTTCATGCCCCTTTGTCCGGAAGGAAGGGGAGTGCCAGTTCTGCGAAGGAACATAAAGGAATGGAAGGGGGAAGCTAATTTTTTGGGGAAAATCTTAACTGAGCATGCTCGGTTACTTGAAAACCTTGCTCTGTAGCAAGGTTGAGTCTCTCAACCTGGGTTGAGATTTTGTGGGCGGTTTGTTCCTTTCCGGTAAACGGTGAATACCATTTCAGCATTCGACCGACGGTTCGCTGTTAACCGGCGGTCGAGGTAGACAGTGAATACGAGGGTAACAGTTTCCAGTAAAAGAAACTTCCGTAGTGCTGCTTTAACAAATAAGAATCAATTATTTATTACACGTATAGTACTTCAATAGCCAAAATGCCAACATACACCATTTTGCAAGATTTTTTTATTTTTTATTTTATGGAATCATTTGAAGCACTGATTTAACAGCAATCAAAAAGGGAAATAGTTATGTCACTTATATGGTTTGATCATCAAAAATTAATTCAAGCATCTAATTGAAAAGTAGCAGTACTTTAAATGTTTAATTATAACATGTTTTATTTACTACGATGTACAAAATGCAGAATTTCATTTCTTTTGAAATTTGGTGGGACTTAAATCAATTTACATAGTTTGGTGAAAATTCCAAAGATAGATTGCTTAAAATCGCCTTAATAACTGCACTATTTCTGCATAGAAAATTAAAGTTGAACGCCGTATTCTAATAAAACCTACACTTGTTTTTAAAAATAATATTTTGGTTTTCTCTCAGTAAATTACACCAAGCCTAAAACTGTGCAAATCGGTAGAACCTACTACTTTCTCAAAATCACCATATCAGCCATTTTATTTTTCGCCAAACTAAAAAAAAAATATACATATTAGTCTCAGAAATCTCCTAGTCCTTATTTTTTTTAAGTATAAAAAGCACTGCATTCCTACTCTGATTTCTTATGTACATGATATTTTAATTAAAAAATAACCTAGCAAATATTATAAATAGAAAAAAAAATCATTATTCTTTTATTTTTACCTCAGGAGTCTAAATCATTTAATAAAATCGCCAAACATCGCAACCACAATGCTTATTTCTCTTTTCTTCACTAGAGGGGTTACAATTCCAGAATTATGGAGAGCAAAAATTAGCCTTTTGTGACATGTTTTTAATCAATATCTCCTAAACTAATTTGAATTTCGAATATTTTAATAATTATTCTGCTATTCGGGGCGGAGAGGAATCCAACAAATCTGAGTTCATTAAAGTCTGTCCAACCGTTCTTAAGCTATAAATGGTGTAACTAACCTGACTTTATTTTATTTATATAGATATCTAGAGAGAGAGAGTAGGCAGAAAAAGTTTCATTACAAAGTCTTACTTGAACACTTTTTTATATAGTTATTCTATTGCATTGGAGCTATTTAAAACTCCATTTTTATGTATTTTAATATTTATAGGACAGGAACACCTTTCACAGATTTGACAAATTCAATGCGAAATACAATCCAGTTGGAGAAAGCTCATTGAGAGAAATTTATTTGAAGACTGATAATTATGTAGAAGGAAAATATTTTGCTTCTATATTAAAGGTAAATGACTGTTAAAATTTTAGTTTAAATAAAGGATGTATAGACCATTGTGTGTATAAAGTTATTACTGGGTATGTTGAATAAAAAATGCATTTTTAAAGTCATTATTTCTTTTCAAGTCTTATTTCAATTACTGTATTGTTTATACCAGTGGCACTCAGAAAAATATATAGAAAAACCAAAGACTTCTGGGGAGAATGAGCCCAGGTCACATTTAATATTTTTCCAATTGAATGTTTATACATTTAAATTACTTATTACTTATAATATACTTTGAAAAGTGATATGAAATTATTAATTTGAACCAGTGTTAATAGTTTATTAATAATTTAATTAAATGTGTATGGATCTTGACACTATTTAATATGAACAGAGAGTTAAAAATAAAGAAATTTTTTGTTATTTTATAAAAATATAAACATAACAATTGAGTAGAAAGGGCTTGTTTTTAAAAGTACTTCTTTATGATTTTACAATTATTTTTAATATTTCAGGAAGTTCTTGCTGATCTAGAAGAAAGCAAATATCAGAATGCTGAACTGCGTATTTCTATTTATGGCCGCAAAAGGGATGAGTGGGATCGTCTATCTAAGTGGGCAGTTAAGCATGATGTGTATTCTGATAATAATAGATGGCTTATACAAATTCCGCGTTTATAGTGAGTATCTTGTGTACCTTTTATTATTATAGCATTACTGATTTCACCATTAAAAAAAAAATTGTATGTATAAAGAATTTATCGTGCGGTGCTCTGTATGAAAAATTTCAAAAGTAGCATTAATCACAAAATTTCAAAAGTAGCATTAAAGATGGACAAATGCAATAAAGTTTTGGTAGCATCCACCAATGGACATATGCAATAAAGGCATATGTGATGAAAATGAAATAATATGTATATGATCATGAAAGTATCCCTGTTCAAACATAAAGTCCAAGCTGTATAAAATTTAAAATAATCTTTATTTCTGCAAAGTTTTATCCATGACAATATTACTTTACATGGTTTGACAGATATATGTGAAATCACCGAAGCTTGTATTGTAAACATTTAAATGTTTTGTAAAAGATTGTATAGAGCCATTCCCAACTCAAAACCATTGCATTCCAAGAGAAGAAATTTAAGACACACAATAAAGATTTTTTTTTTTCCCATTTTCCTCCTCTTGCAGATGATCCCAGACAACACTTCTTTGTTTTCTGTTCATCTTTCTCTTCCTGGAAAATGCCAAACTATAGGGCCACTGCTAAGAGAAAATACCTACAATTTTAGAAAGTTTGTTAAGGGCTTTATTTCTGAACAGGTCGTATACAAATGGAGTATTCAGGGTACCTGGACAACCCCCTTAGTCTATGCAAAAATACTAATTTTGGTGGCATATCAACCTTGTGTAACTGTGCCTCAAAATACTTTAAGATAAACAATATTTTTAAATTTCATATTAGTTTTGTAAACTCCATAATTTAATGAGCACAAACAAAAATTTACAATAAAGAAAATTAAAAGTTTGTAATAGTTATAGTAAAATTTAATGTCAATCAAATTTTATAGTAAGAATGGACATCTCCCTCCCATAGCTGAACCCCTCCCATGTGAAAGCTGTAGCTATGCCCATGTCTCTGACTATCAGTAGTTATCATTTAATATTAAATAACCTTGCCTAGTTTTATGTTTTGACCATGCAACGAAACATAACTGAATAATAAATCCTTACTATGTATAGTTAAGTATTGGGTATTTTATGCACAGTACTATCTTAGAAAAAATAAAAAATGATAATTGAATAAGAGCAAGTACGTATTTTAACATGTACTTTGAGATGTTCACTTCTTACTGATTAAAAATTAATTTGCCATTACTTCAAACTTTCAATGAAATGACACAATGGTATATGATGTTTAAAGTATACTTCAAGTTTATAAAATTTATTAAATGATATTTCTCACCAAGTAAAGTTTCAAATTAAAAAAAAAGTTTCTTTCATGCAATCATACATTTATCTTTCATATAATTTGCACTGTATAACGCAGTGCTCTCCAACATATTACTCAAAGAACAAGTCCCATCTGCTTTAGGTTTGATTCTGGTCTGTTTTTTAGACTTTGGATTTTTTTAAAAATAGCAGTTGTATGTATATGAAATAGATAATGTTGAAAAATAGTCTCCAGAAACAAGGGAAAATGGGAAAACTCAGAAACAGGATGATAACCCTATTCTCTATCACAAGTGGGCAAACAAATAATCCTCTCAACATCATTTTTTTTAAACATGTATTAATAAAATTACAAAAATTTCAAATGGCATCTTGCACAAAAATGCTATACCCTATTATAACAGTGCAATCATACTACATATAAGATTTTATTTTATTCTTCAATAATTTCAATGTTTGGTTTTATCTTTTCTTTTAGTGATGTCTTTAGATCAAATAATTTGGTACACAACTTTCAGCAAATTTTGGAAAATATATTTCTGCCATTGTTCGAAGTGACTGCCAAACCATCAAGTCACCCTGAACTGCACTTGTTCTTACGATATGTAAGTTATCAATGTGTGAATTTGTAAATAAATACAAAATTTATTAAATGTGCCTTTATTGCACATTGTTTTCAAAATGAAAAATATGTTTATATTTTTTCTTTTACATCAAGAAATTGATCATACAGACGATTTCCCCTCTAGCAATCCAATTGGAAATAGTCATCCAATGATAGTTGCCTGGAATGTTAGTCAGAGAGGAATAATCTTTCAAGTTGTTAAAATTCATAGCTTTCTCTGTGGAACACAAGGACAGTCAGGCGTATCAGAAACACTGATACAGTGAAGATGGCACCTGAAAAAGTCATGTCCTGTCAAAATTCTAAAATTTCCTTAAAAGATCTATTTGGGAGGTCTATAGAAATAGGGTTGAGAATGAAGGTGGTCCACATTTTACCCCACAGCATCCATACTTTGGCCGTTTTTAACATAGTTGCTTGTTGTACTTATACTGGTGGAGTAAATTTGGCAAATTGAGGTTGTGGAAGTCTGCATCTCTGTTTGGCTAGCCTGTTGGCCTTCTCATTATCCAGGGATATCCTACCCACGTATATCTCACTCACCAGGTATATTGCATTTTCTGGGGATGAGCCATTGAAAAAAAAAATTACTCAGCCATCATAGGTAAGTTTTTCAATTTTCAGTTTAGTTTCCTTTACATGTTCTGATTTACTGCTTTGGAAAGAGCAGAGAGAAAGGATGGCTGATTGTGAGCCATCAGAGAAGACTATATGATTGAAGGATGCAGGCGCGCACACAGGATTTTTGGCTGGGGGGGGGGGGTCCAACTTTTACGGTTTGGAGGGGTCCAACATTTAGGGATGTTCCAGATTGACAAAAATCAGTGATGAAAATACTCGTTTTCATTAGATGGAATTCATCAAAACTCGTTCCATCCAGTTCCTGGTTTGAGAAAATAAAAGCATTTTGATCCTCCATTTAACTAGGCCCTCTGTGGGTTACTGAGGGTCAGGATATTATTTCAAGTTCAGGGAAAAAATATTTAGGGATCCCTCTAGAGTGATGCATAAAATATTTGCCAATCTTAAAATGTATCAAATGGGCCTCCCAGTTTTTAATTATTTGAGGACCTTTTAAAAAATTTTTAAGAGAAGCATGTGCTTCACTTGCTTTCATAGTAAACAGGTCCTGAGTGTACCTGTTACACCTGCCTAGTTACAACACTGATTAATGGCTACATGCATAGGCTCAATTTATTCAAGCTTTAGAATTTTATCTCCTCTAACAATATTACTTTAGAAATTGTTATTTATTAAATGTTATGTAATCAGATTGTTATTTGCTGGAAAGTGAGAGACTAAAAAGAAATTATCTTTTATTCAATGAAAGCTTGATTGATTGTTCCTTTGCATAAAACTACCAGTTTTGAAAGTGGCATAGATCCTTTGATTCAAGTACCTTTTAAAATGGTTTGCATTTGAATATTGTTAGTATAACATTTTACAATTATTATTGTTATTTTTTTATTACCTTATGAGAAATTGGGACGCATTCTTCTACTTAACTATGGAATGGGGAGGGGTTTCAGAATCAAGGCTGCAGTAAGTTGTGCAATTACTAGATAACTTTATAAAAATGTTAACGTTTAATATCTCAATGCAAGAATAGCCCTTTGCACTTTTAACATTAAAAAAAAAATTGTTTCTTGAACTTTCTTGAGCATTATAAACCTGATGAGTTGTCTAAATGCTCTGTTTTCATTGAAAAACTACTACTTTGTAAGCATATTTTATTAACTATAGCACATACATCTGTGCACACCCTTTTTTGTACAGAATTGTGGTAAATTGAGAGTACATTGAATATATTGCTTAATCATTGTTACATTTTTATTTCTAAAAAAGTTGAATATTATAGGTGACTGGAATTGATTCTGTAGATGATGAGTCCAAACCTGAGAACCCTGTATTTGATAAGGATGTACCACCTCCTGCTAGCTGGACAGACCCAGAAAATCCCCCTTATTCTTATTATTTATATTATATGTACGCTAACTTATGTGTCTTAAACCATTTCAGGAAGTAAGTATCATTTAAATATCATTCCAAAATAATGCATCTAGTTACAGTGTTCTATTTAATAATAGTTGGCAAGCCAATCACCTTTTTAAAAACTGAAAAAGCAATTTGAGAAATAGTCTAACATTCTGGAGTTTCAAGCAATTTCCTCCAGGTGTAATGTGAATATGCTTTAAACCACTTAAAAATATAATCCATCCAAAGGACTCTTCTAGGCAGATACCCCTTGTGTAGGTTTGTGTTAAACACAACAAACAAACTTAGATAAAATAGACATTTTTGCTCATAACTAACGTGACCATTTATTTTTTCTTACAAAACGGGAAGTTACTGTTTTTAAGATAATAGTGTAGGGAGACTGAATTCACAGGTCTGTGTATCTTTTAGTTGATTTAGTTGATATATCTTTTAGCTGATTTAGTCTTTAGTATCTTTTAGTTTTCAGAATCAAGGCTGCAGTAAGTTGTGCAATTACTAGATAACTTTATAAAAATGTTAACATTTAATATCTCAATGCAAGAGTAGTCCTTTGCACTTTTAACGTTAAAAAAAATGTTAAGAAATAAAAATGTATAAAAATGTTAAGAAAAACGAGAAAAAAAAACTGGTGTTAATGTTAATATCCAAATAAAATGAAAAAAAAAAAAAAGAAAACCTGTTAAAACACACATATGCTTTAAAAAATAGTGCAAGACGTAGAGTGGTACTAAGAGTTGCCCCTTCTTCAACTTCAAAAACACCATCCCGCAAAAGGCAGGAAGGTGAGAAAATGAGAAATGTATACAAAAGAGCACAGAAAAAAAGGAAGTTGTCATTCAGAGGAAAAAAAATTCTTAGAAAACCAGAGTGAAAAGGAAGAATAAAATGGAGAACAGGGGGAAGGAATAAGCAAAAGAGGAATATAAGTTAAAAAACAAATAAATAATTAAATAAATTTAAATAGTTGACAAAAAAAGAACATTCAAAGAAGAAACACATAAACAATACATCCTCTGCCCACCCAAAGATCATAGGAGGTAAAGAAATAGAAAAGGATTTACAAAAAATAGTAGAGAAAACGTTAGGATTTTTAGAAGCAAGGATACCAAGAAAAAGTAAAGCATTGTTGCACTCTTCTTGAAAGGTAAACTGAATAGAATAGACAATAGAATTAACAATACAAATTAAATTCTTGATTCCTGTGTAAGAGAATGAAAGAGTGGGGAAAGGGATTTCATTCCTTGCAACTTTTAGCATTTTCTTTGTGTCTTGAGAGGGGAGGTGGGGAGGTCAATTTCCCCCCCCCCCCCCAGATGCTGCTGTTGGATGGCTTTAGATTTTATAGCGCCCGTTTTTGAAATTGCTACTGTGGGTTGCTGTTTTTCTAAAAACAGGACACTGTGGGGGACATTTTCGAAAAACGAGACATAATGGTGTCCCGAAGCTATTCTCGGGGACGAGGAGACAAGCCACCTAATAACGGGACTGTCCCATTCAAAATGGGACGTATGGTCACCTTATTCATAACAGAACATTAAAACTCAAACTGAATTTATTGGAAGTATTTTAAAATTGTAGTTTGATATTTCTTTTCATTATTAATTTTTTGAATATCTTTTTCTACAACTAAGAGATTGTTTATCATTTTTTTATCTGTTGCATTTTTTTCTGAAAAAATTTGTTTTTTCCCAATGCAGTTTTTCACTTCCTCAGATGTAGCATGTGGTGTTTCATCTTCTTCAGATTCACTGTCAGATGAATCTAAATTTTGATTTTGATTGGTAGTTGATTTGACAATTTCACTGATTGTCAGATCTTCAAATATTGAAACAGTTGTTTATATTAATATACTCAGTTGCCGACAGAGGATGCTCAGTGTCTGTTGTTAACTTGTGTATTTCATTCTCTAGTTCTTGAAATGCTGTAGTGTTTTGTTTTGGAGTTAAACCCTTCAGATTTAATAAATCCAGTATTTTTCCAGCAGTTAACAATAGTTTCCAATGAAATTTCATCTTGCACTTTTTTTTATCATGTGAATAGCATTGTGTAAAAGGATCGGAGAAAAATAGTCTTTCCTTATTTTTTCAATAACACCGCAGATGTGATTCTTTTGATAATGAGCTTTGAATGAGTTTATTATACAAACATCCAAAGGTTGTAAAACTCCAGTACAGTCAAGAGGTAAAAATTCAATATGTATATTACTTATTGGGTATGTTTTGTGATAAAGGGTATTATCCAAAATCATTAAAACATGGCTTTTCTTTCTTCGCATTTCTAAGTTTAAATTCACTAGCCATTTTTTAAATAATGCTGCAGTCACCCAGACTTTCCTGTTATTCTCATAGTCAACATAAAGGGCGGGATTAAAAATTTTAAAGCATTTTGGCTTAGCTGATTTTCCAATCACTGTCAGAGTTCTTTTGTCATATCCATCAGCATTCAGTGACACACAATCTTTAGCTTTTTTGTACCCTTTAACAGGTCCTCTTGAAATTGTTTTATCTGGCTGCAGGCGGTAAAAAAGGCCACTTTCATCCATATTGTAAACGTCCTCTGCTTTTTATTCTTGGGACTTGGTTGATGTATCAAAAGAGAATGAATACGAATTCATTGCTATTGAATACAGTTTGAAAGCACATGGATGCAGGAAGACAAGGAACTCTGGAAATATGATAAAAAATTTAAAAAGAAAGCTATGCAAAGAAAATATCCAGTAATTTTTAGAAAATTTATTACAATAGAGAAGTTTTATTCTGGCGGTATATCGAATTATCACTTTAAGGGATCCATTGCATTGAAATTCCTATTTGACAGATTTGTTCATGGACACAATTGGTGGTTAAGAGGAACTGGCGCTATTTTGAGATGGCAGTAAATCAGGGTTTGACTTTACATGTAAATTTGTATGATTTAATTTGCGAACAAAATTTTGAGTGTTTAAACTGCAGAATTTTCCAAACATTGAAAAGTGTTACAACTTGAAGCTTAGTAAGAACACTTAAGCTGATGTTTAAAGGTTAAAATTAAGAACTTTATGAAATAACACAAATAAAATTGTTTTTATTTGAAGTTGAGTTTTAGTTAACTTTAATTTGAAGAAAGTTTAAACAAATATATTGTTCGGGATAAGTGAGTAAACCACTTCAAATTGTTAATGATAATAATAATAGTAGTAAAAGCTTTCAGTTGCTGCTAATTGATAGAGTTTTGTTAAAATTTGTTGTTATTAAAAAATAATAATGCAAATTTCTGTTTTAATACATTTAAACAAGTTCTCAGAAACATTTTTTTCTTGCATTAGTTTGATGACACAGAGGGGGCGGGGGTAATTTTCATGTCACCGAAACTCGTGACATGGGGAAAAAAGAGGAAGTGTGTGGAGAATAAAGTCATAAAGTTGTTTGTCAGCCTTGTTAAAGCTATTACACCAGCTTTTTATTATATATGTACGTACTTTCCCAAATCATCCACTTTCAGAGAATAGGGGAAAGCATCTTTTGGATCAGCACTTTTCAAAATATTATAGTGCATTTATAGGAAACATCTCGAGATCTAGTAATATCCAAGGTGCTTGGAAGGTTAAAGAAAAATTTAGTACTTCTTAATAAATAGTGGGATAATAAGGTATTTATAAAAACAAGTTCTGTAGGAAAGGTTGAGCATTTATAAAGTTAGCCTCCATGGTTCATCAACATATGTTTAGTTATCTGTATGTTATGTACTGTTTTTGTGAGAAAATAATACTTACTGCAATGTGAAAAATTAACTTTCATCCTCAAAGCTGTTTGATTTGCTTTATAAACTGCATTACATGGTAGACAGCTGAAGTGTGAATCTCCAGAGTTCTGGCCTACTTCATGGCTGTCAGAATAACAGTCTGGAGTTTGGGGCAGTTTTCTTTAGATGTAATGTGAATATGTGTTAGAACCCCTTGAAAAGTCCTCTGCCCAAGCTCCCTCCCTCCCTTCCCCAAGGCAGATATCCTTCATGTAGCTTTGCCTCAACATAGTACACACATATACACTGCATGACAAGTACAAAAAATTATATATTAATTCTAACAGAAAAAACATTTCTT
Organism: Cheiracanthium punctorium; assembly: GCA_038373885.1. Classification (NCBI taxonomy): domain Eukaryota; kingdom Metazoa; phylum Arthropoda; class Arachnida; order Araneae; family Cheiracanthiidae; genus Cheiracanthium; species Cheiracanthium punctorium. The sequence continues at coordinate 40,461 of JAWZYV010011833.1, forward strand.
TTTGCATGCTAGAAATAAAATATGCCAAATTCTAAAGTTTTCCAAAAATGTTCCTTAAGTATGCAGTTAAAAAATAAGCTTTAATTAATGGAAAGTTTGTTCAAATAATTTCTGAGTTATATAGTATTAAAATCAGTTGCTTAGGGTTACAAATGTAAATTTTAAATCTTTATAGGGGGGAAAGAAAGGACTCTTGTTCTGATTTATTGTGTGTATGTTTCTATTAAAGAAGGAAAAGCTCTTTGTTTGGTATGTATGACAATGTTTTGTAATAATATTTGCAGGAGCAGAAATCTCAACACATTTGTTTTAAGGCCACATTGTGGAGAAGCTGGTGCTATTCAACATCTTATTACTGGTTATCTTTTAAGTGAAAACATATCACATGGGCTATTGCTTCGAAAGGTAACATTTTTTCTGCATTTAGATATTTATTTTATGTTTATTTATTATATTTATTCCATTGTTGATTAAACTCACCTCAGTGGCACAACTGTTTATTATAATTGTCAAGGTCAGCCCAACTATACTTCCTTAGCCACAGGCCTGGTTGTAGAAACATATTCCCATATCATATAATCAGCCTGATGCAGGACCCTCAGTGTTTAACTCCGTAAGCAAGCTTTATAATAATTTTGATGACCTCCTCAAGGGATGGAAGTCTGGGTTTATTGTTGTCCAGCCCAAGGATCAAACCTTCACAGCATAATGTGTCAACTGTTACACCACTGGGCTTCCCATGTTAATATAATGAAATTAATTCAATGAATTATGATTCCTCAACCAGTGAAACTTTTTCTAAAACTTTTGCATTCAATTAATTGTTGCAGTATTGATTCAATTAAAATTATATAGTACTCTATAAACTTAAATGATAGTTACTGCTCTGTATATGGATATAAATAAAACTAAATAGTATATGTATAGGAGAGATGAAACAAATCTAAATCCACAAAGAACATGGAAATGGAAATTTGAGAACACTATAATGCTGCTTTCCAGTCTTTAAAGTCTTTGATCAATAACTATTATTTCATATGAAGCCAATATTTCAGCCTATTCTGTGTTCTATCATGTGAATTTCAATGCAGAAAGGTATAAGCAATTGATATTCATTTTGAAACTAGCTTCTTTAAAAAAAATTTAAAAAAAAAACTTTATTTAATGAAGAGTTTAATGATAAACTATTTTTGGCTGTTCTTTTCAAGAGAAAAATAGTTAACCTGCAAAATAAATAAAACTTTTTTAGAGGGATTATTGTTAATTTTTGGCTTTTATATGACAAATTCTGAATTTAAGTAAGTAAAAAATTAAATAGTAGTTCAAAACGTAATTTACACTTAGGCAAACAGATGCCATTAATTTCGTGGAGTGTTTACAGTCAATCCCCCCTCCCTTTTTCAGGTAATTGTTAAAGAATGTTCCAGGTCATTCCACTTGTTTTACAGAGCATTATTAAAAATTCTGTCAAACTTCAGAAATAGAAACACCATTTAAGCAATACAACTTTCCATTTAACCCGTAGCAGGGAACATGCATTCTTGTAGACTGTGCAACATTTTCTACCACCAACCCTATTGCATTGAAAATTTTGAGCCTATGGAAAATTTTTTATTTCACTCTAAAGTATAAAAAAAGTATTTTCTTTTGAGAACTATAGTTTTAAAGTACTCAGACAAATTAAAGAACATCTATGCAAAATGTCAATATATTTTATTTAGAAAATTAAGAAGTCAAAATTAAGACAGAAAAAATTGACAGAGAACATGTGGTCTCTGAGACCACATGTTCTCTGTTATGTCTTACTTTTTTTTAACTCCTTTGTTATAGTTTAAGCAAAAAATAATGATCTAACTTTTCCAGGTTTTAATACAAAATTAAGTTTCTTCAACAATATCTTTTACAATCAATATTTTCTCCCACAAGTAGGAACCAAATCATGCAATAGTCTTCTTATTTAATTGCACTATTTCTGTCATAAATATACCAAAAACTGCGTATTCCAATCAGATGCACCAGCCATATTTTTATCAAATATGTCAGACAAAGTTTCTCTGTCAAGATCTTCACAGAAGCAGCCCAAAAAAAAAAAAAAAAAAAAAAAAAAAAACCTTTCAGACCTGCGATTGGTGAATGATAAAACTAGTTGAAATATTTTAACTTCATGGCGGGTTGGCTGGTTTAAATTTTATAATGAAATTTTGGAAGTTTGCAACCAAAATCGATATTTAACCATTTTTAATTCACAATTCACAGAATTCTTCCTGCTAATTAGCACACGATTCACATACCTGTCTTTCTGTTATAATCTTTTATTTTTAAAATAATGAACTCTGGCAGAAAAATGATTAATGAATCCAAAATTCAATTTTTGACTGAAGGCAGTTTAAACCTGTATTTCCCTGTCCAGATATCCAGCTTGATAGTCTGATTTCCACAGTGTTTAGTACAGATATCCGATGCTCTACTAGATAGTTTTTAATAAGTACATATTTTTTAAAAATCTGATTAATGGAACTAAACATTTGTGGTGATTACATTGGATCAATACCTGATTCAAAGTAGTATTTCCCTTTTTCAGAAAAAGAAATCTATTACAATCTATGAAAAATTAATGGTAGGTAACACTACTCACACTTATCAACTTACAAAAATTCACTAAAATGCATGAATATAGATGGCAATTTGTAATCACAATAAATAATTTAAAATGTTATTAATGGCTAATTTTCAATTGATAACAATTATGAAATGTTGCTGCATCTGATATAAATAGTAGAGTCATTAATATTCATGATTGGCTGAAGAAACAATTTAAATAGCAGAAAATCGCAGATTTTAAGAACATAAAACGAGGTATGTTTTCTATTATACACATTTGTTTCCCAAATACCAGGCATATTCATGTTAATTAAGGTCCTGTTCTTACATAAAATAATTGCCAGTTTTGATTAAATTGACTATAATGTTATAGAAAATGAAAATTGAAGTAATTTATTACCCTTGCATAATGTATTGCAATTTTAAAAAAGGACTCAAAACTTACATATTGCACTTGAACTTTATTCTTTCTGCATAATATCCTGGTACTTAACATGATACTGAAAATCTACATTGATAAAGAAAAAGCACCCAATATTTGTATACATTACATTTCATTACTGGTTTTAAAGTTTGCCTCAAGTAGCAAATGGTGTAGCTGGACGGTAAACTTTTGGGCAAAAGTCTGAATGATAAGATTATAAACTAATGGAAGAAACTCTTTTTACTTTATATCTGACAATATTGGCAGATTTTGTAAATTCAAAGTACGACATTCAGAGACTTTAAAAATATTGGCCAATATCAATAAGTTGTTGGGCAATATCTTTGTGCTACCTGGTAGAGATGAGATGGGCTCGGGTTCTGCAGTTCATGATTATGTGCATGTTCGGGCTTGTGAAAAATTTCTCCTTTATCAAACATACTCCTTGAAACCGATTTTAAAAAGTGATTCATGTGAAAAATAAACGTACTCTTAAAAAAAAAAAAAAAAGCAGTAAGGGTTCTTAGAAGATGCGTGAAATTCATACCAGCTAGGAATATTTCACCACTCACCAAGAAACATTGCATAGACCTGTAATTTATGAACAATAACAGCATGTTAGGACTGGATGATAAAAGTTTAATGATATGATTTTGTTATTCATATTTGCATTATGCCTCTCTGTTGATCAAAAATTATTTTAAGTATATAGATAAGTATTTATAAAATCTAGGAAATTTACTAACCACACTGGAAAATCCACTTTCCTATGATGAGCATAATTCCTCATCCCTGATTATGTCTTTAAGTTGAGAGTATATATCTATATAGTTATTGAGTATACAATAGAAAATCTGAAATCAAAACATCTTGGGACCAGATTTTTACAAATTTTAGAATTTTGTAGGTTTTAGATCATAAGAAAAAACGCCTTGTATTTTGCAAAACATTCAAATACTTCTTTAAGCATTGTGGGATGTTGCAGCTTTATTTTTGATATTATCAACTGTTATTATTTTTCATAAGTTGAAAAGCATTACAGCACTAAAATTTTCTGGATATTTGCTCTGTAGAGCTAAAACTTCATTAAAAATAGTTTTTCATTAAATTCTGAATCCAGATCTTTTGGCTGTAAAACACTATTAGTTCTTCCATTATTACAGTTCTTTTGTGATTTTTTTGTCAACAATGTTTGTGAAAATGGCATGTTTTCAGACTGCAGTTTTGTAAAATCATGGATGGTTAATTTTATTGTTTACATTGGAGGGACCACAAATTTTTAATACCAAGGTTTTCAAGTTAAAAAAGATTTCATTGAAAATTTTCTTGGTTATGCAATAATAAGTTTTTTAAAGCATACGCTTGTAAGAAATAAAATATTAATACTTTCAATCATAGAAAATACTGTAATTTATAAATGGTGTTTATTTTTTTTTTTTTAAGACATGTGAATGTGTTTGTTTATTTTTAATGTATTGTAATAATTTGCAGGCACCAGTTTTGCAATACCTGTATTATCTTGCACAGGTAGGAATTGCAATGTCTCCTTTAAGTAATAATTCTCTATTTTTAAATTATCATCGAAATCCACTACCAGAATATCTTAGCAGAGGACTGTGTGTATCATTGTCAACTGATGACCCATTGCAGTTCCACTTTACTAAGGTAAAATATAAACAATTGTTTCTTTTTCTGTTTTAAAGTCTGTTTCTTTGGTACGTACGTATTATCCCGCTGGTCCACCAACACGCGCAATTTTTTGCCAAAAAAAGTATTTTAATACATCAAGTTATTGATCCAAGTAAAATTAATCTGGCTCTTTAAGAATGATTTTATTCTGAGCAACTCAAACCATTTACAATGGTTCAGATGAAAAGGTTTCTTTGCAGAACACAGCACATTCATCAATATAAATGTCATCTTGGTAACAATCTTGGGACGCTTCATCGCTTCCGCCAAACTACTTTTTCGTCAAATGCGCTGCCAAGCTGTTGTCAATTGTATTCCAAACCCACAATAATTTCATGTGTCCAGCATTTATTTTCACAAAAAATTTGCTCTTCTTGATTTACTGCCGGGACAGTACGTAAAGAATTAAAGGAGTGTTTATTTTAAAGAGTGAAAGAATGTTGCACTTTAATTAGCTTTATTACATAAATTAACCTTTTTCCCAAAATTCATGAATGCATTTAAGAATAGCAACAAATTTATCTTCGTTTTGATGCAAGCACATAAACTCTGACAGATAGGAATCAGGGTGCTGTCGTGCTGTTCCCCTATGTTTTTTGTTACGCCATTTTGCAGATCCCCATAAGCGTTCTACATGTTGAGTATGCACTCCAGTAATAGGATCGACAAAATTATATCTTTGATTAACTTTAAAATTATGGAAATTAGCAGCTTCTATTTCTGTTTTTTGGTACCCTTTCCAAGAGTCTGAATATATAATTGAACCTTCATGAATATTATCCTTTATTCCTTCTAAAAGAGTCACAGATTTTCTATTTGCTATTTTTATGATGAAACATTCATTTGTCTCTTTACAAATACCCCCAAAGCGCCACTGTTCGGGGAAAATTCATCCACAAGCATTCTTTCTTTTAGTAAACAGGCTTTCATGGATTTCAACAATTTTTTGGGGGCAGCCAATTTTTTTATTTTTCCTTGCCAGAAGATGCTTGGTACAAACTTCTCTCAAGTAATTATTGCAGTCAATGATAGTTTTATCGCATATATTCAATTGGCTTTTACCCCAGTTAATAGATGTTAGTTCTTGAGTCCAGCAATAAATGAAACATAAGGCTGTTAGAATAGAAATTTTGCTACCTTCCAGCAAAGTATCTTTTCTGATGGAGGTTTTCTTGTCACACCCTTTAACATAACATCGCCATAGAAAATCTTTTTTTAGAGGGTGGTTATTATGACATTTTTTTACTGAAGAAATTCTACCATACTCCTGAAAATATTTGACTGGATCCTCCTCATTTCTGGGTAAGTCCCAGATTTGTAACATAATTATAAAACAAACACTGATCAAAACTTTTCTCATAACAGCAAACCAAATACTGTAAAACCTTTTCTCGTAATAACAGTAAACCAAAAAATGAATAGAACAACGATCTAAAGAACGTGCTGTTATACATGATGTGGTGAATAAATTAAACGAACTGGTTCTGAATACTAAGATGTGTTAAAAGTATTGAACGAACCGGCTCCGAATACGATTGGCAACGGTTTGGTACCACTTTTGATGAAAAATAATTTGGCGGGAATGACCGGCCGTATAATACGTAAGTACCATTTCTTTTTATGTATCATAAATGTTTTAGTATTTTTTGATAGACGATGTTTTTGTCATTGATTGTTTTAACATTTTTTCTGCTCTTAATCAATATCAGAGTTGGATTGCATTGGCTTTGTAAATTTGTAAGCTCCAGGGATTACTGCGAGTTTCTTGTTCTGTGCTCAAATTTTTTGGTTATTTTTTCTGTAATTTGAGAAACAACACACTTATCATAGATTAAACATTCCAGAGGTCACCAATATTTTCATTCCCTGGGAAGGTAAAATAAATAAATAAATAAAGCCCAAAACATTTCCCAAGATTTGAGCTTTTCTCCTTGTATTTTTTTATGTATACACATTAACACATTATATATTTATACATACACATTAACACATTGAGTTATTTGTTTCAGTGCTTCTTATAGGACTGATATTTGTTAAATTTGTTCACTTTATCTCTCCCCAAAACTGCTTAATAATTTGTAAAGGTGGTTTTTATTTCCAGCTAGAAAAATCTGAAATTGATATAATAATAATTATTATTTAATAATTATAATTATTATTATTAATAATAATTATTATTATTTAAAACTAAAACAGTCATAAAAAGTTTTTTAAATGTATTGTAAGTGTATGCCAACTAAGCTTCTAAATTACTTTTTATGACATCTGTGGAATTGATTAACTTGGGTACAATTTATTATTCTCTATAGCTTGTAAAAATGTGGAAGCATCATGTTGTAGAAGGCAATTCAAGGACATCTGTTCACCATCAATAATAAATTGCAAAGTGGGCCGTGAAGACACAAAACGTTTTGGCACAGTAGGCCGACAATCGAATAAAAAACTTAGTTATATGGTCAGATAATGGACATTATCCGATTAGATTTTTCTCTTACACACATTTAAAAAAATCGTACTTTGAAGATTAAAAAAAAATTAAAATAAAAATACAAAGGTGGTGGCACATCACATTTTAATTCACACAATAATGTCATAGAGAAAACATGCACCTTCTTAGTGCAGACAATAATGTAGTTAACGAAAATTTACACTTGATGGTGCATGTTGTTTCATTTCTTCTTTACATAGAGCACACAAGTATTTTTAAAAAAAGCACAAACCTTACGTATAAAATAAAATTCAGTAAATCGACGACAATTTATTAGCAGCACACATCTCATTTCAAGGCATATTTTTATTCATTTCCTGCACAAATCAGGACTTCTGGATTACAATCTACATTCAAAGAAGGAAAACTTGGGAAAGTATCACCATGATGTTCATTACGTGTTGGTGGTGAAGGCCACCCCACTTTAAAGTGAACGATTTCGCTAGACCGAGTTCCAACTCCCAACCACTAAAGACCATTACAAATGAGCCGTTAAAGCAATTAAAAAAAAAGGTACTGTTAGAAATCTCTCGAATTCAGGAAGGTTGAGAGCCCCTAACAAAATCTTTTCGCAGCAGAAGGAAAACTGCAGGAATTGCAGCTGGCCAGAAAATGATTGCATATGCAAGGAGAGGCACTAATTATTATTATTATTTTTTTTTTTACGATAAAGGCAAAACAGATGTGAGAAAATAAATTGACACGTGCTCTTTGAGAAGAGACATTGGAAAGGGAAAAAAATTAATTCTGATTTTGACAATTAGAGATTATAATTATTAAAGTAATTAAAATATCTCAACCACAAAAAAAAAAAAAAAAAAAAAAAAAATGTCTTATGTGATATAAGAGCAGCAGCTAAACAGCATTTAATTCTTTACATAACCTGTTTTTGCTCTTTGCAAATAAAAGTTATAGTGTCATCTAATAATTTTGGGAATGGTCTGTCAGTCTTCTTAATACCTTAATGTAGTCTTAACTTATGTCTGAGATATAAATAGCTAATATTTTCATTACTATCTATTTCAAAAGAAATTAGATAGGCCAGATTATCTCTTGAAGGAGAATCGCTAAACTATGTGTAGTTAATTTTAAGATTTAGTGTGTGAATGTTGTGCTTTTCATATTTTTTCATCTATAATACTACATAATTAATATTTTTTCCCATTAGTAATTTTCCTTGTTCTAATCATTATTTAATGAAGACAGACTTATCAATATGTTTTCTTGCTACTTAGGCTATGACTTGTACAGATACAAATGTACATACTTGTGTGTGTGTATCTGTTTATAAACCAGAATTTTGATAAATTTTTATTATTAACTTTTCAAGCTTTTTTCTTTTTCTCTTTCCTTTTTTTTTTTCTGAGTTCATATTCAGGGTGTCTACCATTCAGGAAAATTAGGAAAGAAGACTATTGTAAGAAGACAGACTATTTTTTAGACACTTTATAGTATTAGAAAGCATATATTGTTTTTTAGGTTATCACGAAATGTATCGTTCTATTAAATTATTATAAATCCACTAGATATTTTATGAATGTATCTGATCTATACTTTTAAAATTATACAAAAGCTTAATTTAAAACGAAATAGTGTGTTATTTCATTTTGATAAAATATCACTTATCAACTTTTCTCTCTTAAAGGAACCACTTATTGAAGAATATAGCATTGCTGCCCAAGTGTTGAAATTGAGCAGCTGTGATATGTGCGAACTTACTAGAAATAGTGTGACAATGAGTGGTTTCCCTGATGAGGTACGTAAAATTTCCTACTAAAATATATGGTTATAATACTACCCAAGCAGCAAGAAATGCCCGGCCTCATCTCGGCCAACTGTCTTCACGCAACACCAATTTCACCCGTTCGACCTCGGTGCAGAACTTCTGTTGAAGGTTGGGGATGTCAGGTCGGGTTACGGTCCCTGGACTGTCTGCTCCGGAGGGATTCTGTGCATCTCCGGACGATTTCCCAAGGATTCCCCGACAATTTGCTCTTTTATGCTCATTGAGTCTAGATTATATCTATTGCTTTAGGGACGTTTTTAATGAACTATATAAATTTTCCACTTCAAATTGATGAAGAAAGTGGTTTTTAATTCGGATAATTAATTTCTAAAAGTTCAAATAAAGATGTTAATTAACAGTTACATTTTCAAAATATAGTAACTTTTAACACCCATTAAAACCTAATGTAGTATGCTAAATTTCATAATTTGACTGATGTAATTTTTATTTGCCGTTTCATTTTTATAAAATTTCAGAGATATCTAGCTTTTCTTATTAAATAAAAAATAAATATCTAATATTTATTCATGAATCTAGTCTAATAACATTTTAGAAATCAGATGAGTAAATTATTTCTGCGTTAAAACGTTGAAACTTGTGCTGAACATAAGTAAATCATTATGCATATATTTAATTACATAATTATAGTGTCACATAAATTAAAATATATATTGTGATATTTTTTGTATTTACAAGAGAAAATTCTTCTTGGGTAAATTCAAAATGTCCCAGTTTATTTCAAGGAAGTTCAGCAATTACATAATTAAATTTATAATGAGATCTATATTAAATGCAATACAAAGAAGCACGGTTTTCTATGGGAAAGTACTTGTGCTAACCATACAGAGTTACATAAGTACTTTTAAAATGCTCAAAATACTAGTTAAAGAATGAAGAAATGAAACTAGTTCATTTGCAATGCTCGCGTTTAATTTCAATTTAAATATTCGATGTTTTATTCTTTTAAAAAAGCTTGCAAAGTCGCTGTAAATCATAAATTGATTACTTCGACTTCAGATCCAATTATATTATGCATGCAATTTCATTTTCTGTTCAGCAGAAATTTCAACAAGTAACAAAAGTACATTTGTTTTAAGTGAACAAGCACAGAAATAATTTACTAACCTTTTTAAATTGAATTTGTTTCTTGTTGGTATGTTATCCTGTGTAAGCCGTTAAACTTTTGAATATGCCATCCAACATTTTGCCCAGCAACACTGCACCGTGTCATGCGAAGCTAACTAAACGCTCCCGATAAAATACTGCCAAGCAGAATGAAAAGGGGGCTTCTTATTGGATGGAAGATAAAAGAGATAAGAGTGCGGAAATTCTTCAAATCGACGGGGGTAGCGATGTTGTACTAGGAAGCAGCATGTCCTTTCATCCCCCTGCCCCACAGACAGCGCCGTCTTTGAATAGTCTTTTCGAAGTCCAATTTCGAGCTCGGCTCGACGGACCAAAAATACCTGATACCGAGGAGTATATGAAGGAAGTTGGTTGAGTTTTCTCCCGAGGTCAGGGAGCTGCAGAATGAATTACTCGTCAGCGGTGTAGTTTCAGCAGACGTTAAATGGATGTCGATCAAAAATTCCCGAGTACGAGCCGATGAAATAGACAGTCAGCCAACTTTTTACCGAACTCTCTTGCTGCCTGGTTAAGGTTTTAACTCTTTTCAAAATTTCAGGAAATGGGGGACAACTCAAGTATTAACCCACGAATGTTTTGGAAAGTGGAGGGTCAAAAGATTATCAATGTCCAAATAAATAAATAATAAAAATAAAAACTAACTGCATTTTTTTTTCTTTGGTTAATCTGCCAGTTTGCCAAAATTTACTGCAAAAAATTTAATTAAAAAATACAAAATTTCTCTCTTCAATTGTACACACACATTTGTTTGCAATTAAGTACAGATTGATTTTTGCAGTGTATGACCCATTAAAATCAAGGAGCAGGGGATTTATTGAAAGGTTTTAAGTCATTTTCATAGACAAATATGTTTTCACTTTTCTAAGAACACTAAAAAAATTTTCAGCTTAAGCTGCAGATACAGATGCATTGGAGATCAATTCCACAAGTTGGAACATTTCACTCATAATTTCCTTAATCTTAATTGTATCTGCTGCTAACTTTTGGCGGATATCAAATATTGACACCAGCTTTTCTTTTAGTACACTAGATAATTGAACCAACTTGTCTTCTAATTTTTAAAGATCAAAATTCCTTGCATGAAAACCACTAAGGAATAAAGGAGTTACGAGGGTTGCTATTTATATTTCTGGCTTAATAATGAAACAAAAAATATTTATGATAGAAATTGGTTTTATTGTTTTTCAAAATATTCTCCATGACGATCAATGCATTTTTGCATGCATTTGAACCGATTTTCGAAGCACTTTTCCACTCTGATTGAGGTAAGTGTAAAGCATGCATTTTGAATGCATCAACCGCTTCTTCGGGTGCCAAAAATCATTGTCCACATAATTTATTTTTGATGTGTGAGAATAAAAAAAAGTCATTGGGTGCCAAATCAGAGCTGTATGGTGGATGACCCATCAATTCGATGTTTTGGCATTTCAGAAAATCCTTTGTTTGAGCCGGCATTGCCTTCATGAAGAAGTATGTGCCTCTTCTTCTGCTTTTTTCGAACTTCTCCAACGACTTCTGGCAAACAAATAGTCATGTAAGATTCAGAATTAATTGTCCTGCATTGCTCTAATGCCACAGTCTCCACGTGACTGATAATGCTGAAGAAACATGCAACCATTTGTTTCGATGTGCTTCTAGCTTGAACAACTTTTGTTGGATTTTGTTTGTCTTGGAAGACCCATACAGTTCAATGCTGTTTTGTTTCCTACTCATATGCATAGATCCATGATTTGTCACCTATCTAGAGCCTTCTTTTGAGCGTTTGTCAGATTATGCAGAATCCAACGCGAACAAATCTTTTTTACGGCCAAATGTTCATGTAATATCTTATTGATGCTTGTCATACTAATGTCCAAAGATACCTCAAACTCACGGTATGTCACATGACGATCTTGCTTTATCAGTTCTTGCACAGCATCAATGTTTTCTGGCACAACAACAGATGTTGGATGACCTGCATGGAATTCGTCCTGGATCTAACACTAACCATGATTAAACTCATTATACCAGATTTTTACAGTGCTGTGGGATGGTGCTTCATCGCTGTGTAAATATTCAAGTTTATCAAAGCACTCTTGTCTTGACAATCCACATTGAAAATCATGAAAAATAATTGCACGAAAATGTTCACGAGTCAACTCCATTTTTTTAATGAGATGAATTTTTAAATTTACTGTAAACAACACAAATCAAGCTGAAATGGTAAATCATTCTGAAGAATTTATGTTTACAAATATCAAATTTTCGATTTAAATCATCTGCGATCGCTTAGCAACGCTTTCTGTTGCCAAGGCCAGAAATATAAATAGCAACATATGTATTCGAAAATAATCCTTTAAATATGCACTGTAGTTTCAGCACTGATTGCTTCTTTTTAGCTTTTCCATTGCTCTTAGTTCTTTCAGTAGTTCCCAGATTTTTGATGGTTTTAAAACTGTAATAGTAATACCCAAGTTCTTTATTGAATTATTAAATCTTCAAATTATTAAGTATTATGGCAAAAAAGATCTTTTAAAATATTATTCCAAAAATTACAGCATATTTTTTACAGATGAAATTAAAAATGAAATACAAAAATAATGAATTTTATAATTGATATCTATAATTAATCAAGTTATGATAATAAAGTGTCATTGCTAAAATATAAAATTTTGCATGCAAATGCTGTGTGTGATATCAGTATGTATGTAACTTTGTTTGATATCAGATGATTTAAATGATTCTTTTTCTTTCAGTGGAAACGTTATTGGTTAGGTCCAAATTACATGAAAGAAGGTGTTGCTGGAAATGATATCACCAGAACTAATGTTCCTGATATTAGGGTGTCATTTAGATATGAAACTTTAGTAGAAGAACTGTCTACAATTTCATATTCTAGACTGCTTACCTCTAAAAATGCCCATTCTGGGGATTATAAAAAGTTCTAAAGCAACATTGCATTCTTTATGATTTGTCAAAAGGTGCATTTACTTTATTATTATTAATGCTTAAATGATATTTATTACCTTTTTCATATTACAAGTAATGCAGGCTCTTCTTTATTTAAATAACAGATATGATGAAATAAGGTAATTTACTTTTGTAGAAATTTATTTCATATTATGATACACCGAGTGATTCAAAATAGATGCTAAGGCAAATATTTTTTAAACCATAAGTGATCGAAACATACTTCCAGTTAGAAAAGTTTGTTAAATAAAGAGTAGCTTTCAGATATGGTATTTTTTTTACTGGGGGTTGTATGCATATTAAAATACAAAATTTAATTTTTATACGGTCCCTCCTTTCCTACCCTTTATATTTAGAAGAATGTTGCTCTTTGTCTAAGAAAATTAATAAAACAAATCCCCTGTCTCTAACTGAAATAGTTAGCGAGATATTGAAATTTGACAATTTTGGCATTTGTCTCCAAGCACTAATGGGATGTCTCAAAAGTGAGAAAAATGTAATTACTTTTCAACGGACGTTAATTTATGTTAATAGTCACTCGATAGACACAGTCGACTCCTCAAATCCTAATTTAGCTAAAATTTTCCTGTAAAGCATGTTTGGCAGCTCCTAGTGAAAGTTACTACACCATAGTAACCTACACCATTAATTTGTCATTCTCTTTTACACTTTAAAATTCCTTCTCTAGAAGCATGATGTAATTAGTGGATGACCCCCTAAAAGACTAAATTATTGCTAATTTCATAAAGTAGTACCGATCATTTTAGGTAGAACTGTACCTGTTAATTTCGTACATTTGAACACGTTTAAGTGCTTTTCCCAATAATGGGATCATTATTTAACTTTTTTCAACTCTTAGTTGGTCCCCCAAAGTAAAGATTTCTTCTCTCGAAAATCGACGAAAACACAGCAGGTAAAGTGCCGTAACTTATGATTTTTAAAAATCAATTTTTTGCTAACTATTCCATGGATTTGTTTTATTAATTTTCTTAGGCAAAGAGCAACATTCTTCTAAATATAAGGGGTAGGAAAGGAGGGACTGTATAAAAGTTAAATTTCATATTTCAATATGTATACAACCCCCATTAAAAAATGCCATATCTGAAATCTACTCTTAATTTGACGAACAATTCTAAATGAAAGTATGTTTTGATCACTTACAGTTTAAAAAATAATCGCCTTAACATCTATTTTGAATCACCCGGTATATATAGACTGCAATACAAAACATACTTTAAAACTATTTTAACTAGTTAGAACATAATATTGTCGTTTGAGCATATGGATTTTCTCAGTACATTGTAAAATACATTGTAAACCTAAAAAGAATAGATTAATTCATAAAATTCAAGATATCTAGCGTTGGCCTAAAATCTTGCAGAATTTTTACACAGTTACTAAGTGACACAAAAATGTTCCTTCTTTATAAAGCTTTTGAAATCAACAATATTTAATCTTTCTATATTCTTGTGATAACTATTTTTGTAATGAAGGGACTTTATAGTTTAAATTTACATACTCAGGTAAATGCACCTTTTAGTTGATACAATTCATAAAACTAGAATTTACTGTTAACGTCTAACAGAAAAAAATATTTTTAAAAACTATTCACTAAAGTTACAAAACTTCTCTTTCCTAAATTTGAAGTAAAGTTTCTCATTTTACTGTTAAATCTTGAAATAGTATATCTTATGTTGTTACTAACTGTAAATGATAAATGTTTTAATCTATTTAAGACATTTTCACAGAAATATATTTTTAATTTCAGTTTTAAATTATGTGTGCAAGTTAAACATTTAAATTATTTTTATTGATGAAATTTTAAGCTGTATAACAGAATAGCTGTACGCTTGGCTATTGCAATTCTGCACTTGAAAACTACTCTACTTTTATTTAGATAGCATGAAACTTAAATTATAGCTTTTTAAAATATTTTTTTAAAGAATGTGTACAGAATTTACAAATATCTACTCTATTTTTTAATGTAAATTAAAAATATCTTTTTAAGGGGGGGGGATAGTTATAAAAATTCACATTTATTCACGATATTATTAGAACACATTGTTATAATGCTAATATTATTTAAATATTTAATTTGTTTAGTTTCACAAATATCTTTTTACTGTTAATTGTTAGTATTTACTTAGATCTATGTAGTGTCTGGGATATGATGACTGTGACTAAAATTAAGCTGTGTTACATGGATTAGAATTTAATAATACCTCATTTACATCAGCATTTTTTATTTTACAAACTTTCATCTAATGCACTTATCATACACTAATTTGCTCAGAATTCTAATAATGAAGTTCATTGTAGTATCATTTTTAAATGTCATAAATTTGACAACACAGATTTGAAAAGCATCAAATTTAATCAGTTATTAGGATATATTTTTGACTTCCAAATCTATGTAATCACTTTATAAGACAAAACTTATCGTATATTAACCCATCTGCATCATTAGAGCATATATATATTGTTACATTTTCTGGTCACCATCGCTAAAGTAGGTATATGCTCATATTTCCTGGTCACTGTCATCAGAGTCGTATGCATACACTCAACTTTGTCACGAGTACAACGAAATTTGGTGATAAAGGCCTTCTTTTCATATTCCCTTATAATGCAAATGGGATAATAAATCGTTCTACCTACTTTTTAACTTTTGAATCAGCCTCCAGTATTATTATTAAAAAAAATCATGTGTATAATGTACAGATTTACGGGGGAAAATCAAAAATATTTTTAAAAGTATTTTTAAAGCATCTTAGGTATTTTTTATATGTACTAAAACACTTCACTTTAGGGCCAACTTACGACAGTAATCTGAATTTATTATTATTATTATATGTGCAACTGTGTCTAAAAATCATCTCTATCTTTTTTGTTTCAAAATTATGGAATGGTTTTATTTTCTGTTACTAGCTGTATTTTGTTTTAGCTGATAATAATCAATCCAATTTAATAATTAAATTTTGCTAACTTTTTAAAAATTGCTTCAAATGTTTCATTATAAAATTAATCTAGATCAGCAAATTAAAAACAAAACTTAATTTTTGTAATTATTAATGTTGGCCACTTTCATAATTATTTGAGTATATCTTGATTTATGAATGATTTAAAACAAAATAACTTATTCCTTAATTTTACTTATTATTTGATAAAAATATGTCTCATAGTGCAGTTCTGTAAATATTATTCGGAAACCTTTTAAAAAGCAATATTTCTCAAAATTTAAAATTGAAGATGAATTTTTTCTTTTTTGTTCTCTGAATTTTAAGAACCTTTGATCCAGTTCAGTGGCGGCTCGTCATTAAGGGCCAGAGGGGCCTGCCCCCACCGACTAACCACCATCTAAATCAAAGTATCTTCCTATTATGCAAGGCAGGTCTTTTAATAATTTACCTTCATTGGAAAAATGCACACATTTTACTCTATTTTAATACTGTCCATTTAAAAAAGCACTTAAAAAAGCGATAGTTATACGATTTCCCCTCTATCTAAACTATGTATGGGCCATGGGCAGGCTTGCCCTGAATTTGGCATCTTTTCTCCGTTCACTGGGTTGACATATTTGGCATTGAGCACAAAAGCCATATTGATGCGGAATTAGATTGGCTTCCAAACGGCTTATTTGGCGCTGTCTTCAGGGCCCAGATCTTCGGGCCCTCGCATGGTGATCTACACGACTGTATGGGGAAATTTTGGCAATCGGTAGCTAATGGCGAAATTTTCCACTTAGGAGGAAATCATTTTTTATTTGTGTGATCGTATTTTTGCAGTGCAGTCAGATATTTTTCTGTTTTGTTTTCTTGATTTACGAAAAGCGATGTATAAATGTCTTTTTTATATAGGCTGATATTGATTTTAAAATCAATAAATCATCTAAAAATTATGAACAGGCAGCTATAAAGAACATAAATATTAAATAATTAAATATGGCTTTCTGTTTAGTAATAAAGTAAATTTTTCAATTTAACATAATTAGGTAAAAAATAGCAAAAGTTGTATAGTAATTTAGATAATCATTTGTCATTTGAGAAATTTCAAATACTTACACTTGGTGCTAGTGGCAGTTGCGGCTCGTGGGATACAGCAAGTACAGCCGGACTGCACTTGATATTATCAGAACATACTTTAAAACAATTTATTCTACTAATTTTCCTAAATTCAGATTAGAATTAGGGAATTCCTACGATAAATTTAAAAAATCTCAAAAAAAAAACAAAAAAAAAAAAATTGTATTGTGGCTAGATCGCTCATTCAGAAAAAAAGCACTTTAATCTTACCGCAATTCAGTTGGGAAAATCTTTGGTTCAGCTCAGAGCGCTGATAAGAAAATTGGCAGCACCGTTGCCATGACAACGATTATGTTATCAGTCCCTCCGGCATAGGTTATAATGGGGGTACGCAGCTAAGACTCAGCTCATGGCAGATTTCCAAAGTTCGGCAGTACCTGTGAATTCGACTCACTGATTGGCTCGAGAAGTGAGGGAGGGGGTACGGAGAATATATGTTCGGAAAACTCTTGACTTTATATTGCTGAATTTAACAAGAAGGTAAGCCTGAATAGACGCTTATGAATGGACAATTAATTACCCATGAAAGCAGTATTGTTTTTAAGTAAGCAAGAACTGGCATTTAGAGGACTTGGCGAGCGAGAAATTCTTTAAACATGGGAAATTTTAAAGAGCTTTTAAATTATTGATATCTGAATTAAAACGCCTTTTTATGAGGGCATCACTGATCGATTCGCAAGTTTAAAAGAAAGGAGAATTGATTTGACTTGTAAAAAATAAGTAAGTTTTCTTTTTTTTTTTTTTTCCCTCTCAAGTTATCGTTACAATAGAAAATTCTAAGGAAACTTCGAATCAGACACGGATTAATGCAGTTTTGAGGATAAGAGCGGCTGGTTGAAATTTATGTCCATTTTATGGAAATAAAATAGGATCTCTTACATTTTTTATGTAATTTCTTCTTTTTTTTTTTTTCCTCGGTGAGGGCTTAATCCGCCAGCTTTCGAATTCAGTAACAAAGATTTTCCATTCCTGTCCGGAGGAGGGGGAGGGGAGGCTCATATGCTTCCGGCTGCACTAACAGTTTTGACCACGGGCCGCTACTGGCACGTGGGGATAGGTTGTTCTATATGCATATATATTTTCGCTATTTTAATTGGCACTATTTTTTTTCGGGCCCCACCACTGAAACGGGTCACAATCCGCCACTGATCCAGTTGTATATTAAAAGAAGTGATAGAGGAAAAATAAATTAATAAATGTATGTGTAATCTCAGTGGCATGCTTGTGCTGTGTTCCAAAGCACTCAATCATGCTAACTTACTCCAGATTAATAGAACAGAGCCTAATGAAATGGAAGGGTATTTTTTGCTGATTTCTCTTCAGAGATCTTATTTATTTATTAAAATCATTAAAGTTGTCAATTTTTAAATGTTAGATTAAGACTTTTAATAAAACTGATATTTGTTGGGATTCAGAATTAGTCTAGCTAGCCCAGAGGCTATTCTGCTTATATATGTATATATATATAATATATATATATATGCACTTGTGGGCTGTATTAATGATCATTGTTTATGTAATAATTATAAATGCTATAATTGATGTATTTAATCCTTAGAAACTTGTCACGAAATCTAGGCTATTATTTTAAAGCAATATAAGGTGAGGTATATTTCTAATCTAACTTTATTATAAATTATTGCATGGTTTGTACACCTCAGTAAAAGCATACAAAGCCTGAAAAACTGGTTAAAAAAAAAAAAAAAAAAAAAAACTAAATATCTCTGCAAAAACTCAGAGGGAAAGTGCTCATTTTGGTAAAGTCCTGTAAATTTCAGGCTTAGACTGAAAAATCTCATGTTTTTGCAGTGAGAAAAATATTTTTGTTCTTTGAAATAAAATATGTTTTTTTATAATTTATGGATAGATATTTTCTTTCACTTTCAATTAAATTTCCAAACAGGCTTATTGATAAATTTTATTCTATTAATAATATCAGATGATGAAGTTCTAATTAATTCCAGAATGTAAATAACACAAATGTTGAATACTTAGAGTACTGAATTATTATCTTCTACATATGTTTCTGATAAGCCTTGAAATTTATACATATGTATCTGGAAAACTTAGGGAATTTAATCTCAACTAATGAGTATGAACCCTGTGTTTGCCTGGCCAAAAAGTTTTTTTTCTACATAAAATTCAAACAAATAAATGTTCAACAGCTTTTTTTTTTTAATCACAGATAAACTGTTCCTAAACATTCAATTCGTAATTGTTACATTTTAAAATTAAAATTTTACAGAAAATATAATTTTTGGCCACCCACCACCCTCACCCTTTTTTCATGTCTGCTTCTTGTAGTATAACGTTCAAAATACCTTGAAATTGATTTTTAGGTATTTGTGTTAGTTAAATTTTACTAGAATTTTATAAATTAAAAAAAAAAAAGATATGTGGGATATGTCAAAAAAAAAAAATGGTTTCGTTCCCTACTCTCCAATAGATTAAGAATTTTGAAAATGCTGTCTAATCTAGAACTTATGTTAAAAAACTCCTGCCTAATTTCGTATTATTAGCTTCAGTAGCTTTGACTAGGCAAATATTGACTTAACGAAAAAAACACATAAAGTGAATGAAATTGAACAAGAAAGTTTAATACAATGTACATTTTAATGCATATATTTCAGGTCTATTTTTTGGAATAGCTTTGTTTATTTAAACTGTAATTGTATTAACATAGTTTAATTAATTTTTAAGAACTAATGAGACTTAATTGTACAATGCAATATTTAATATTGTAACTTTAAACTAATTTAAAATGTATCACATTTATTATGGATTAGTTTCTGGGTAAAATCTAGCCAGCACCTAAATAATAT
This sequence comes from Cheiracanthium punctorium, assembly GCA_038373885.1. Taxonomy (NCBI): domain Eukaryota; kingdom Metazoa; phylum Arthropoda; class Arachnida; order Araneae; family Cheiracanthiidae; genus Cheiracanthium; species Cheiracanthium punctorium. Next base: position 60,448 of record JAWZYV010011833.1, read on the forward strand.
TTAATTGTGAAATAAATAAACTAGTGCTATATAACGTAACTGGAATCACTCTGCTTTTTTTGTAAAAATGCATACTCTGCTGCTTTTAAGTGTTTGATAATAATATTTAATTTTTATATTAGAAGAAAAAAATTGCCACGAACAATAGATTTTTCCCAAAACCAAGAAACCTGATCCACTTTATAAAAACAAGTTTCAAAGGATTCATACCTTTTTCATTCTGTTCTAAGCAAGTTATACTTTGGAAGTTATTTCATTATCTATTCATCTATGATACAGATATTTTAAAGAATAATATATTTTAGCCTTAACAACAAATACAAAGTGCCAGTATGAATAATAATAATGATGATGATGATAATAAATTACAAACTTGCTTTTTAAAATGTATTATTTTAAAAGAATGCATGTCATGCATTGAGTTGTGATGCCTCTTCTAACTAAGTGAAAAAAATTCTGTTTGGAACTTCTAGCCGATTTTTAAACCCTATTTTTAAAGCTTGCTTTGAAAACTATTTCTTTATACTGCAGCGTAGATGTGAAATGCTACATGTTGCCTGGCTCCTGAAACAGTGATGGTGAACCTTTAGAGAACTGTGTGGCAAAACTTGAAAAATCCCTAGTTTAACTGTGGTGCTGTGTCTATAGAATAATTTTTTTATAAATATTTTATTATTATTCAATTTTTTGTCTCCACTGACGACTCTAGAAATGCATGATGTGTATCATAGGTTCATCATCACTATCCTGACAACTTGTCATGATCCATGCCTCTGTTCACTGTAAATTTGGATCAAAATGTTTGAAACTTAAACCTTTCATTGCATCATGTTCCATATCTGGAACATACCAATAAAACCCTTCTCAATTTCTACCTATTTTTAATTTAGGTGATAGGAGTTTTGTGCCACATACCACACATCTGAAATGATAAAATAACAATTTAGTATGCTTTTTATTCACCTGGGCTGTACTATTTTTAGTACTTGACTTTGCATTCATTAAAAACAGTCTATAAAAACAGTTATTGTTACTGTTTTTAACTGGCAAAAGTTTCATAACATGTTCTAAGTGTGGAACTCTCTTCATTGGGATTCAAACTATTACTCAGTATTTTGCCTAAAATTGACTGTGATGAAAATTTTTTTTCTAAAAAAAATATCCAGAAGTATATCAAATTAAATCTTTAGTTCTTTAAAATACTGTGAGAATAATTTCTAATTATATATATAGTGAATCCTGACAAAAATGCACACTTTTCATACAAAAAATAAGATAAAAATTTACAGGTGTGCATTATATGCCAGATATAAAAATGATAGTTTAAAAATAAGTAAAAAAGTAGCATACAAAAAATTAAACTTCTACATGTACCTAAATGCTTTTTATTTAAAATAAATGACATACCTTATGAACTTAAATTTTTGGTATTGGACAGCATGTTTGTCATATTTATCTTCCATCATACTTTCTGGTACATGAAAAATTCAGTTTCATTCTCCCCATCACTATTACTTTGATCTATAAATAAATAGTCATCCTTCGTTCCATCTAGATTGTTCGATATGCTATACTCTTTATCCCATGCTTTTATTATCCACTTTCACACTATTTCTACACTGATGTGATAGATTTGTCCTCCTTTTGTAAAAGTTTTTTCACCTTCCAACATCCACAAATTCCATTTTAAATTCCTTTGAATGATTTATTGATACACACATCTAAAGGTTGAAGTAATGGTGCTAATCTGTCTAGAAAAGCTGCCATGTCTGTGTTACACTCTTTCATCAATTTCTTTGCATTATCCATTAAATAGGATCTGATCATGTCCCATACTAAGAGACTTTCTAGATTCTTCAGGGCACTTTTAGCAAAAGTTTCTTATCCACAGTTTAATATCATTTTTGTCCATCCATTCTTTCTTGTACATATGAATGAAGACACCATTTGCAAAATTTGGAAAATCTTCCAAACTTCCAAAATTGAATAATAATAAAATATTTGTAAGAAATAAAAATATATATATATATTCTATAGACACAGCACCACAGTTAAACTAGGGATTTTCCAAATTTTGCAAATGGCACATTTCAGCACCATCTTTCTTTTAAAAATAACCACTAACCACATTTCGGCATCGTCTTTCTTTTAAAAATAACCATAGGTCTTAGTTTTGTTCTCTCTGCAAAACAGGAAAACACAAGGGTGAAGTGAGATCTTTCGTGACCCATTGATTTTATTTGCACTGTTTTTGTTCCTTTCACATCAACTGTTTCATTTCCTATCATATAGAACAGTAATGAAGTTTCATCCAAATTTCCAATATGAGACAGTAAATAATTTTTTTTTGTTTTCATAGGTCAATAGCATACTTCTGGAAACTCATGAATTTGTTGAGTTTCAAGTCCAAATCTTTTGGAAGCCTTTGCAAAATTTTTGTTTTTTCTGGTAGAACTAAATTATTCTATTCCATAATTTGACTACACTAACTCGAAATTGTTTTAAAGTTTTCACTTTCATTTGCATTCTTTTTTGCCCAGTTTAAGGCAAATAAACATATGCTGCTTTTTATTACAATTAATTCATTCTGGCAATTTTCTGACACCCAGTTTGCAACACTTTCTTCTGGTATAGGCCATTTAGTTATGCCTTTATGCAAAGAATATTTGCTCTTTTGACCAGAGACATAGCGAGAAAAAAATTTTGGAGGGTGCCCCAAAGGTGGGAAAGGTAAAATTTCTCACAAAAACGCTTAATTTATTGGCATCTTCTTAACAAAAATCCAAAATTTTGAGGGGTTCCTAAGACCCTCTGGCTACGTCCCTGTCTTTGTTAATAATTGTGATTTAATGTTTTTTCCACTCATGTATGGAGTTTTTACCAAAACTAAACATCCTTGCTGTGGCACGATTACCATTTTCTTTTGCAAATTGAATAACTTTCAATTTGAAACAAGCACTGTGTTTGTTTCATTTGGCAGGACCCATATTTACTACTGAAGGAATGCTATTTTGAATTAACTGTACTTGAACTAAAGTAAATGCGCTTTACTGAAGCATTTGATGTTACTTGAAAAGCACATCTTTAAATGATTGGAGGAAAATAATGCAGGAATTCATTCAGTACAGAAGTTCATGCTTACTCCAAGCTGATCAATCTCTTTCCTCACACCTGCATTCAATACAATCCACCGTTATATCAGAATTATTTACTCCCTCAAGAATTTCTCAAACACACTTATTGTTCCACCTATCGCTTATCAATTTGGTATAAATTGTCCGAAAGCCTGGCAATATCTTATGATAATAAGAAAGTTGCACATTTCAGGTTTGCAGAAATAAGGGTGTGTGTTATATGCCAGAATTTACGGTAATTAATTCTGCTGTAAATATGCTTTTTTTTTTCTTTCAGACAGACCTTAAAACATTTGTGCTTAATTTAAAAGAAATTTTTTTTTTCACGAATACTGTGATTTTTCCAACTTAATTCTATTTGTTTATTGCTTTTAAAGATATAAAATTTAAAGATTCTATATATACTACTATCTTCTATATATAGTACTTCTGGTGCACTTTGTGCCAGATGTGGCACAAATCATGATAAAAATTCAGTTGCATGTCGTAATATCTTTAATTTGATTTTTTAAATTATTTTTCTTGAATTCAGGAGTGTCTCAAAATACCAAATAATTTTTTTCAAAAGAAAAGAAAAACCATACAGTGAAAGGTTAACTAAAACAATTTTCTTCAGTAGTTTATATATTTAACCTCAGTTCAGTTCACTTATTGATTGAATAAGTTACAGCTGTTCTTGAAAAACTACTTTTATCACATGACTTTTGAACAATTTTAGAGAAGATTTATTATTATTTTATAAGAATTGGCTGGGGTTCAATTCCTAGTATGGGCAAGGTTGACTCACCCTTTCATACTTTGAGTGGGATGATAAAATGAGGATCAAGCTTGCTTGGGAGTTAAACACTGGTGGCTTCATGTCAGGCTGACCACCTGAACTAGATATATGCTTCCGATGCCAAGAGCCCATGGTTGTGAAGGCATGGTTGGGTAGTGCAGGCCTTGGCCCCATATAGGTGCTGTCACGCCAATGTTTAACTTTTTTTAAGAATTGGCTGAGGTACCCTCTATTTAAGGAAACATTACAAAGTTATTCATGTTTAATACTTTGTCATGAATACTTCATAACTCTTAGAGATTAACTGTTTGGTTTATACACTTTGTAAAACAGCATTCCGATTCTTTCTTTCTTTTTTTTTTTTGTCGAGTCTGCAACTTAATTTGTTTTTTAAAAACGGCTCTAAAATTACACTTTCTCAAAATTACTACCTTAGAAACAATGACTAAATGATAATTTACATTTATTTTGGTACTTATATATTATCCCGGCAGTCTGCCAAAATGAGCAATCTTTCGCCAAGATAAATGCTGGACATATGAAATTATTGATGGTTTGGAATATGATTGGCAACAATTTGCCAGCAAATTTGACAAAAAAATAGTTTGGTGGGAATGACCGCCAGGATAATATGTAAGTACCTTTACTTTATTGTATTTATGAACATCTTTATTTATTTTACTGACACTCTTGTATTAAATTTTCTAAATTATTTACTTGCTTAAAACAAACCCAAACAAAACCCAGTTTTATAAGCAATTTGCATTTGTATCTTATGAAGCTTTTGGATTCATCCAAATTAATTGAAAGGAATTCATATTAGCGCAAAATATGCTATGACATCTTAAGTTACGCTTGTAATAACTTGTATTCTGTTTAAAATTAAATATTTTATTATAGATATGGAATTACAGAGTAATTGTATACTTGAAGCTGTGATAAATTTGCAATCATTCTAATAAGATGCTGTTTAATTACTTTAGAAATAAAAGTGTTGTTGATTTTGTGAATCTGCTTTCTATGATTTTTTCACCTTTGAAAGAGAATATGTATTTTGTAAAGTCATTCAGTTTAAAAAATTTCTTGAAATATAATAATTATAATAATAATGAATTATTTACTTGTAAGGTTTGCCTAATTGTTGTGCAATTTGGCTTTACTGTCAGAGATGTTTGTCATCTTTTATTCATTCCTTTGAATTGCATTTAAAGCATTTGATTTTGAGAACATGAGAGAGAGAGAATTATGCTTTAACAGGGTTACTGGTGGTCAGGGAATTTTGTTTTGCCTGGAAAATTTGGGGAATATTACAAATTTAGGCTCAAAAGATTGAAAATTTCAAAATATGTGACCTGGAAAATTTTTTAAAGTTCTAATCTGTAAATATTTCTCTGCTTTTTGGAATTTTTTGAAGTCTTTGAATACCTGGAAAAGTCAGGGAGTTTTGTTTTAAGAATTGAGTGGCAACCATGTTTAATCTTTTTCAAGTCATGAGTTAAAGCCTTTTTATCTGCTCTATTGATATTAAATATAGGAAGAATTACACTAAATAGTAATTCAGTGTTTTAAATGTTGTTTTGTGCTAAATGTTTCTTTAGAATACTTTCTTATTATATTATTTGGATTAATGTGGAATGTAACTTTTTTTTTTTAAAGTTTATTCAGTATGTGTTTAGTTGTTTATTTTGTACTTTTAATTCCATGTAGCTAATTTCTTTTTAGATTTCTATGGCATTGATGTTTTATCTTTTAAGAATATATTTAAAGCAATTTATTAATGAATTACCTTACACTTTAATGTAACATATAATTTTTTCAATTATTTAAGTCCATCTATAAGTTAAAATTACTTGCTAAAACTCTGATTTTAAAATTCTGATATTAACATTATTAGAGTAAAAATTTTTGGTTTGTCGCTTAATGTGGTTGCAATAATTCGTATTAGTTTATTTTTTAGGTAAACAATAACTTTTATGTAACTTCTAATCATGAGCTTTTGATTCCTTGAATCTTTTTTCTTAAACTGTATTATAGAATTTGTTTTTGTTTGCTGCTTAATTTTCATGCCTACGTCATATACCTGTGTTTTGATCGCATAGCTTTTTAAATATTTCACATGTTACTACTATTTATATATACTTTTTATCTGTGTTATTTTAAATACTTTTATTTGTGAGATACATTTTTAATAATCACTAGAAACTATTGAATGGCATACTTATTTTTCAAGATTGTCAACATTTATTTTTGTTGCCTTATCAGTATTAAAGTTGTAACACATTGCATTTACAAGGTGAAAATAAATGTATCTTTATACTTAAACATTGCCACATTTAAAAGTGTTACGTAAACACACAGATTTATTTTTTTTTTTTTAAGATATGTGCAGTAAATATGATTGATCTGGAGATTATGGATAACCACCTTTGATTATGCATAATCCCCATCACCATTTGATCATCACCGCTGTGATAAATGATTGAGTGTTTATAAAATTTCTTAGTTTTTTTTTTAAGTTATCACAGGTACACCAGCATTCAAGAAAGACTTGTATTTACCTGCTTGCTGCAAAATAAGAGGTGCTGTTATTGGAAACATGACTGTAAATAGTTTTTTTCTTCTCGCATTTTTCATAAAGTTTTCAGTTGTCACCAAAAACATATAAGCAACTTTCATTTTTCTTACTTATTAGTGTTTATTACTCGTATTTTTTATTTATCTCAGTTCTATCCAGCAAATTTTTCTGTTCAAATCATGAGCCAAGATAGCGACATTCTTAGCAAACTACGAAAAGTCTTCACAATGGTGCCTTTTCAGATTAATCATTGTGAAGAATTAAAAATTTCTTAAAATTGGGCTATTTTTGAATGTCAGTAGAAGCGATGTTTAGTGCTAAAATTCAGTAGCAGAAAGGTGTTGTATGTGAAGTAACATGAAACTTTTTTTCCCTTTGCTCAAGTCGAGTATAACTTTGCAAACCATAAAGTAATTTTTTAAAGTGTAAAATAACTTCTGTCTTGCTTTATTAACTTACACTAGCACCCATAATAATCAGCCACATTATACAGCCATTATACAGTAGAACTTCGATTCATCGTTTTTTATGGGGTGCGTAGGAAAAAATGATGAATGCGGGAAAACGACAAATGCGGGTTCAAATCAAAATAGTAGAAAGCAATCTTTATGCATACACGCAATGACTGGATAACAACAAATACTAATTTGTTACAAAATTGTAAAACAAATAAATCGAAAATGAAAATTAAGTGATACTCATAAAAATTCAGTAATTTTATGTGGGGTTATTCATCATTTTTTAAAAATTAAACAGTAAATTTTCAAGATTTACTATACTGGACCTTTCATGTGATTTTATGTTTGTATAAAAAAGTTCATACAGTTTCAAATACCATTATTGCTTCAGACAAACTTCATACTAGTGTACCCTCAGCCTCATCGGCATGAATATTATCCTCTGCTTCGCCATTATATTAATTTTTTGCATCATCACACGTTTTTTCCTGTTTAGGATACCGCATGCCTCACCGTCTTGATTAATGGAATTATAATCATTATAGTTCGCGCTATGTACATTCTCTTCAACCAACACGCAACCACTGTTCATCTGATCATCAATGAACCAAGAAATCATACCAAGAAGCAATTACAGTTCGTATGCCATATGAATTCACTTACTGTTCAATTTCATTTTGGTTAAAAGAAATATTTTACAACGATGAATGCGGGAAAGTCACTTTTTGGCGAACGATACATGCGGGTTTCTTTAACGTTATTTGAATACAATTTGTGCAGGGACCATAGATATAAAACGATCAATACGGGAAAACGATGAATGCGGGAATGATAGATTGGGGTTCTACTGTATTATATACTATTTTCTTCTCTTTTTGATGATCCTCAAGTTTTTTTCTTTTTGTTTGTTTGTTGTGTGTCTGTGTGTGTGTGTGTGTGTGTGCCAGGATAGACCAGGGAATAATAATCAAAAACCTGGTCTTTCTCAAATTTTACTAAATAATTAAGACTTTCACTAATTAATTAAAAAATCGAAATAATGGGGTGATTACTTCACCATAAAAAGTGATTATTTTACCATAGGAAAGGGGGGGGGATTTATCACCAGTGGTCTCTTTGCTAACATAAAAATAACTGTTTATTTTGATGAATATTCAATCATTTATTATTGGGATCATATGATGCCAGTGATTATGCATAATCCTGGGTTAGTATAACGTATATAAATTTGATTAGAACAGAAAAGTAATCTTTGGTTAATCTAAATTTGTATGTTTTCTATATAGGCTCTCTTTTTCATTATATTGTGTTTAAGGAAACATTATACAAAAGGTTATCTGCCTAGGACATTATACAAAGGGTTATCTCCATAGCGCTTTGGTCAGGAGACCTTTTAAGGGGTTCTAACATTAAACCTGGAGAAAACCCTCCAAAAATCCAGACCGTTAAATTGACGGCAGCATGGTTTCTCTTTTTAAAGCTTAAAAAAAAAAAAAATGAAACTAGCATAATTTCAATGAACTCTTAATAATTTGCTGTTTCAACTGTTCCAGTTTGTATTTCAATTGTACTCAGCATTTTATTTGAAATATAAAATTTATTATGAAAATTTATTCTGTTATTCTTCACACTGCATAGAGAATTTTTAATTTGTATTTGAATTTTATTAAATATGAAATTAGTTTGATTCCTTGCATAGCGTCTGTAACCTTTAAAACAACATCAGTGGTAATTTTTAGTTGCAGGAGAATGTCCTGTAATACTCACTTATACACTGCAAGATTCATTTCTACACGTTTTCTTTGAATATCATTATCAATAGAAATGTATCGTGATATTAATATCGGATGTCCATTTTAAAAGGCTTCAAAGCATTTACTCTGTGATCATCTTGAATATTAAGGTTCTATGCAAGAAAGAGCTTTGAAAAAATATTTTTTAGAAAAGAAAGTAATAAACTTACTATTTATTTTTATAAAATCATAATATCTTCTAATGTGATCAGTTGCTATTCCAGCTGACCGTTCCTTATTAAAATATATGCCTGTTTATTTTATTAAAAGTTTTTAAGCCTACCGAAAAGTTTAAACCGAAAAGTAAGTTTCACTCTTGTGTAGTTCTCTTTTTAGTGTTTATAGACTTTTCTGTACATGACAAATTATAAGCTAAAAAAATAAAGAAAATTAAATAGTTTTTTCTAAGTATTGTAAAATGTTTCATTTCAAATTTATATTTTGCCTGTCCATCAGAGATACAAAAATTTCAATAAATTTATGTAAAGCTTGTTTTTTAAACATAATTCCTTATAGCTGAACGTTTTCTTTATACGGATTCCAACATTGATGAAATGCAGTCCACTAGGTTGGACCTAAAATGCATGCTTAAAATTTTATTTAAAAATAATTGTTTCTGTTAATTCGTGACCTATTATTTCTTTTAGTGTTTCTCACCAATGTTTGAGCAGGTTTTGTACATTGCTTTTACTGAGATATTGCTATGTTGATCAAGTCCCTGATTACTATCTGTCAAATTTATTTAAGCTTGCTGTCTGAAACGTTGATGGTTTTCTTTAAATGTTATGGATGGGGACCAGTTCTTCTTGAACCTCCATCAAAGAATCTTCTGCCAAGCTTTTAATCCCTGCATATGATTGACATATAAATCTTTTAAAATTTGTTATTTATAGATATTTCATGGATCTGTCTAAAGTAACCCCTGGATAATGAACAAACAAACAACTACAACAATAATAACATTAAATAACTAATTTTTGGGAATTAGAACTTTAATATTTACTATACTCGGTAGTAACATGTGTTTTTCATGCTTTCGTGCAGTTGAAATTTATGTCTAGTGTATGTAGCATTTATGCTAATATATGCCACAAAACATGATCTTTGTAAAACTGATAATACATTTTGTTCTGAACGATTACCTTTTATGTAGCATCGATATGAGAAAAAATAAACAATTATATGATCATAGTCAACTGTAGTTGCTGTTTAGTTCCCCATTGTGATAGTATCAATTGGTAATGGATGTTAAATGAAGTATGTGGCATCACTAAACAGCACTTACACTTGAGCCACTCACAGTTCCTACAAGAAAAATGAAAGCAGATTCAATCATTATCAACTGGCCTGATATGGCTGTGTGTTTGAAGGACATATATTTGCATATGGCAAAACTCCTTAGAGATTGCCCACATTTAATCAAATTGCAGTTGGTTAAATGTTCAATGTAGAACTTGTTATATTTTAATTCTTCCTGTTTTGACTGAAAATTTGCATTTTATATCTGTAATTTGGCACACTGATACACAAGTATGGCATTATGCATTTGTAAATGCTTCTACACGAATGATATATTTACTGTGTTTGTACTTAAGCAATATAGAAAATGCACTTCAGTACTTTATTTTCTTGTAACTTACTATTTTTTCCTTTTTATTTTATTTGTTTTATATTTTTTGTATGTTGATTATTCAGTCAATATTTTTTACTGTTCTTAAATTTGTATGAAAACAAGTAATAATACTGAGATATTTTTAAATAGAATGATGGGACTAGATTTTACTTTCTAAGTAGTTACTAACATCTACACAGTTTTATGGATTGTTTTATCATTATAAAATTTAATAATCTCTTATTGTTTTCAGTAACATTAGAAGCATGATAAAAAATGCTTTGAGTGCTCAAATTTCTTCTTGGTATTTCTGTTATTTAAGGCTTTTCTTTTAAGCAATTTTTCACATTTTGAACAGCTTTCTTAAAGAATTCAATTATGCTAATGACTCCAAAAGCTATAGAATATCTCTTTACAAGCTATAAAATTACAAGCATTGAACCTATAAGACATCAAACATTCAGAAAAAAATCTGAAGCTATGGAATTATCAAATATTTTCCTAAATGGATAATGCTTCAGCCTATTTTTGAAGACAATTTTTGTTCTTAATTTTTTTTTTCTGAAAGTTGCACAATACACAGGGGAGAGCAGGGTGCAGTGGGTCATTAAAGATATTTATGGTTCAGTGAATAGTTTTCAAATGAGAAAATTATTTAAAATAGGTATCAAGCAACTTAACTGTGTGGAAAAAGTTAAGCATCTCACTTTGATTATGGCACTAAGAAAAGCCATTTTGTTTTCTGATCATCTGCATGAAATTTGAAGAAAGTAAGACTTTGTTATTACACTTGAAATTTGCCAAGTATGAGTTATGTGGTATGTTTATATAGCCTAAATTACTTTATTCTGTATTATGTTATTATTTCTGTATATGTTCTGTATTATGAATATTTTTACGATTTGGAATTTCGAAGGGGAAAATAATACATTGGTTCAGGGGGCACACTGGGTCACCTGAAATGGGGTACAGTGGGTCAGTGACCCATTGCATCCCTATTTATATATTTATTGTCTTTCTATAAGTTTCTTACTTTTTAATGTTTGATTGATCTAAATTTATCTAAATAAGTCTTCCACATCAACTGCAAAATCTCCAGTTTCTCAAGAAAATTATGTAAAACAAAAAATGACACCAGAGATGCTAAAATCCTTTTTCCTTAGGCTGATGCAAAAGAGGAAAAAAATCTGGAGTCACTCCACTTGACTTTCCAAACACTTTCGATTAAGATCATTACCAAGCATTTAAATAAATTTTAATCGATGAATCATTCAAACATATATACCAAATTGAAGCTCAATCAAATGCACCATTTAAACGCTAGTGCACTTTCAAGAATTTCTCCCCATAGGCCATAAAGTAAAAGAAATCTTTGTTGTAGCCCTGTAAAAAACTATGAGTCCTATACATGCCAAAATCAACACCGGTCTTACTATGGTGGTTTATAACATATCTACCCAATTTGATCTCAATCCAATGTACCGTTTAAATGCCAGTGCACTTTCAAGAATTTCTTCCTGTATGCCATAATGTAAACAAAATCTTTGTCGTAGCCCTGTAGAAAAACTATAAGTCCTATACACACTAAAATCAATACCGGTCTTGCAATTGTGGTTTATAACATATATCCAATTTGAGCTCAATCGAATGGCCTGTTTTGGAGCTATCGTGTTCACTCACATACATACATACATCTCGTAAAAATATCATGAATGAATTCAGAAGTCCTCAAAACGTGTAAATACACCAAAATCTCGAAGTTGAATTTTTTCATGATTACAACACTTTCCTTACATGGTACATGCTCAGAAAGTAAAAACTGAGAGGCAACCTTAACAAATCAGAAATTTTTGTAGATACGCCTGTGAAAATCAAAATCCAAAGATTGAAAAAAAAAAAAAAAAAAAAAAAAAAAAAATGAAAGACCCAATGATGTAAATCAGAAGAGTAAAAGAAATTGCAGTTACAAGAATAGCTCAACTGAAGAATTTTTTTTTGAGAGTTAAACATTTTATTTATTTATTTTTGAGGCTGTTCAGAAGTCCTGAGATGACTTTTGTTTTCTAAAAGGAACAGACTTTAGAAATAAAAAATTTAAAAAGACAGACTTTTTCAAAAAGAAGTTTGGTTGTTATCATTTTGTTAACAAAAACGTTAATAGATTGATTCCATCCCTCTCTCCCTTCATCTGTTTCTCTTGAAAACCATATCTTTGTCAGTACTCCCCTGTTCCAATGGCTGTTGTATAGACTTGATCATATTTGCAAAAGAATTTTATAAGTCCTTACTCATATAATTTTTTAAACAAATTTATTTATAGATTTCATTCTTATTATGACAAATATATTAACCCTTGCATCAATGACCAAATGCTTCTCATATTTTTAAAAATTGGGTACCATGGTACCGACATTGAAGATCTATGCTCCCTGTTTATTTCATTACCTGTTACCGATTTTATATCAAGTAATAACTTAATGCACGAGTCCAATAATAAATAATTAAAAAAAAATTCATAATAATAATTATTATTATAACTATGCTTGATTAAAGTTTTCATAATAATCAGTTACAACCTGTATGTACACAGGAAGCAATAATGGGTACCTTAGTACTTTGGATATTGATTAATGATATAGGAAAGTGTAACGCATAAAAAACCAACAATAATTTTTTCCAAAAGGGGTTGAAACTATATTTTTAGTATAGATTCATGTAAATAACAAGGATTAAAACTGATTTTACCTAGGCTTAATTAAAAATGATTAAAATTACCATGCTCCAGCCGCAAAAGTTGCTCAGGTATCCGGTCATTGATGCTAGTGTTAAAGCTGTTGTTGTGACTTTTAAAATCACAACAATGACTCAAAAATTACTATTTTTTCAAAGAGTATTTTATGCTGTATTTTTATCTTAAGTATTAAGTCATTGAAGACTTTAGTATTAAGTCATTGAAAATACCAATGCTTCTTCTGTTTAGTTGTTAAGATTTTTTATAGAAGTTTATTATGTTACATTTGCCTTTCATAATTGATATTTTACAAGTAGTTTACATAGCTGTTGAGTGCATATTAGTGCTTAATTAATGTATTCAGGTGTTCATATCAGACTGTTTCCAAAATACTTTGAAAGAATTTTGTTACTTAATTGTAATTTTAAATTGGCTGTTTTAATCAAGGCTAGTAATTTCTGTTTTATTTTATTATTAATTGTTAGTTAATTATGTTAAATGTTTATTTAGATGTGCCAAAATGTGCAAATAAAAGAAAGCTATTATTGCATTTTTTTAACTCAATTTCATTTTAAACATACATGCTGAAAATGGACCATATATATTTTAAAGGGCTTTTAAAAAAGAAGTGTGTTTATGCACTTTATGGTACTGATTAAAATTTTCAGGAGATTCTTATCTAAATAAATAAAAAATTTCAATTTTTGTATTGACCCCTGGACAAAAAACTCGCAGTAAGTGAAATGTGTCCCTTACATTAAGTAGATGATGTATAAATTTGAGCATTTATCCTAAAAAGTCAGAGATGTGAATGTAAATGTATGTTAACTTAAAAGTTTTTCGATGGTTCTCAAAGTAAAAAAGTCAGATGATGGCATTTCAGGGTTCATGCACAAATTATGAAAGAAAATAATGACTGCATAAATACAAAATACTTTTGTTTGTGTTGGTTATTGTACAACCCTTTACCAACTTTGTTTAGACATATATCTGAGTCTTTTTATGATGAAAGATTGAAACTTTGCACATCACCTAATTAAAGTATGGGGCACATTTTAATGACGGAATTTTTTGTTAAGAGGGGCCATATAAAATTTAAATTTTGTATTTACTTAGGCTTAACCTCCTAAAAATTTTAATTGATACCATAAAATTCAGTACTTTTTTATGTAACTTTGTAATGTATCATATAAGTTTATGGTCAATGTTTATTGTATCAAAGACTAGGTCAGTGTTTTTGGGACACCCTGTAGGCAAAGTGAGTGAAAGAGGAATCACCAATTTTAGTTTATAATACATTTAATACTAGTCAATTATATTACAGTGCTCAGTTCTGTTGTAAAATGCTGTGATTTTTTCCCCCTCAAAATTTTAAAACAGCACATCATTTACCAAATTTTCTTTTATGCCTTTCATTTGCATCCTTCTCAACTGCAGCCATAAATTCCTCTGAAAAAGAAATAATTCTGTTTTAATTACAAGTATATATTCTTTAAAAACCATCAGTAATTATAATATGGTATGCAGTTTCCATAAAGAGAAATAATTTTTTAGGAGGATGTATACAATTACAGCAGATCCTCTCGATTCGCACAGTGATTCTTATGTCTGTTACCATAACCATACACAGGGTGTCCGAAAAAGGTTTACCGGCTTTTATTCTTTATCTAATAGAGATAAGTGGCCAGTGTAAATTGAAAAAATGTTCAAAATAAGGTCGGAAATAAGACTCCGTTAAAAAAAAAAAAAAAATCATCTCGTTAATTTTCAAAAAGTTACACCTTTTAAATTTGTATACGACTCCAATACAAAACAATTTCCAAATAGTAAAATGTACCCCATACACGCATGAGGTGACATACAAAATTTGAGAATTATATCTTTAAAAATGTCTGAGATATGAAGATAAATATAACGCTAACTTAAATCACTTTTCCATGGCTCTCGAAGGGAAAAAATCACATCGATTGATCGCATTGCAGGTGTCGTACAGAAATTACGAAAGAAAATCTTTTTTTATTCCACTCTAGCAATAAACGTTTACATTCAAAATCATGTATAATCCCCGATCATCTTTCTTTAAGGATATATTTGCGACGTATGATGAAAGGCTCAAATATGGTACATCAACTCATTAGTGTATGGGGCGCACTTTACTAATTGGGAATTTTTTGTACGTGGGTCGTATACATATTTAAAACGTACCACTTCTTGAAAATGAACGAGCGGAATTTCTTAATGGAGTCTTATTTCCGACCTTATTTTGAACATTTTTTTTTCAATTTACACTGGCCACTTATCTCTTACAGATAAAGAATTAAAAGCCCATTATCACCTTTTTGGGACACTCTGCATAGTCGTTAGATTGGAAGTTAATAGTGAGCTGACTATCTTATGAAAAAAGACACATCACAATATCTAAGCGTCGTACTTTGGTCTATGAAGCATAATTTGCTCAGAAAGTTTGTTTGCATATAGGGCTTGATTTAGAAAATTCTTGACAGGCACAAATCGGGATGGGGACTTCTGGCACAGATGTCGGCCTGAAATTTCCAAAATTGACACGCACACACACACACACAAATCCATTAATCGTTATGAAAGTACATTTCACCAAGAATAGGCTAGCCTAAGAAGCCTAGAACATTACAAAAAGCAATAAAACATGATATGTGATATTAACTTCATTACTGTTAAAACAATGTAAAAAATACAATAAATAAATAAACAAATAAAATAATCATAAAAACCAATGGATAATAAGATTTTTTGTTTTACAGCCACTTTTGCTCATACAAATGATTAATATGATAATGAAGTAATAATATCATACAAATACTATAAGATATACCGTGAATCCATTTTAACTAGTTTGGCCATGGCGTCTTCAAGTATGAAAGTATCTCGCATAGAATGAAATTTTGTATTTAGGACGGTTGTAGCATCTAGTTGTGCATTTCCAATTTTTTGTTGGCATAGATCAGGGAGTCTGGTCCCCCCCCCCCACCCGAAATTTATAATTTTGGTAACAAAATAATAATGAAGAAGTCTTTTTGTGAAAAATTTAGCCTTTTTCACCGTTTGGTCTCCCTCCGAAATTGTTAGATCCTCCCCAAAATATTTTTCTGGGTACGGACCTGGTTTATTAACAGGGTCATTCAAAAGAGATTCAACACAAAATCACGCCAACCTAGAGGACTTAGGCGAAATGTTGCTCAATCTGGTGCTATAAAAAAAATTCCAAAAACTAAATCGAGCTTGGCGTTATCTCCTATATTGGACGAAAATTAGCCAACCTTAAATGTTATTAATATATCACGTCACATTTCCAAATGAAATAAGTTAAATCAGGGCCAGACTGGCCAGTCGTGTGTCCGACTGAGTCTGCCCCTTCTCGACCTGTCTGGCACAAATGTTTCGAAGGTGCAAGTGTTCAGAAAAAATTCTTTTTTTTTTATCCCTCCATGGCGTGCTCGAGACTAGGATCATTTGAAATGTTTCGACATCTATAAGCTGAAATTATTGCAGTCGCAATTGTGCCCCTAGAAGACCTCAAAACGCGTTATTTTGAGCCTTGTCATAAAAAAAAATTTCTGGAGAGGGCTCTCAAATCCTTTTACCTGGGAGGATTACTTATTAAAATATTTATATTACTATACTATTAATTTTTACTATCTAGTCTCTAAAAACTCTAGAAAACACTTGCGTACTTTCTTTGTGCTTCTACGAAAATTGAATGTGTGATCACGGAAATATGCTGTTCGCCGACGAGGCAGTTGTATCTCATTTGCAATTTAAAAGGACGCTTCTGAAAACTACCTCAATCTGTCTACGTGGTCCTTGATTTATGAAAAACTATTGAAATACTTAACGCTTATTGATTGATATCGTGAAGAAGATCAATCTATTATAGGTTATCTCAAATAGCTACTCCAAGCTAACAGAAATTGTAATAATAACTACGAAAACTTTCTGCTCAGGACGTAATTTTTGCGTCAGATTATTAATTTAAATTGACATTTAATACGATATATTAAACTCGTGAAAATAATAATCTATCAGATATGAGGTAAGCTTTCTGCAGCTGAAAATCCCTAAAAACCTGGGTGGATTTTCAGAATATTGAAGTTGCTTAACGGATTTCTTCATATCGTTTTACATATCTGTTAGGGATCGACCGATAGTATCGGCAACCGATAGTATCGGCGCCGATACCTCCAATTTTTTTAGGTATCGGTATCGGTTCTTTCGATTTTAAAAGTATCGGGAAAGTATCGGTTCCTGTTGCTTTCATCCATTTTCACCGATACTTTTCAACCGATACTTCGCTTTTCAGAAGAAACCACGCAGGCGCAACACCATTCTAGAATCTTTATTTTGGTTAATGAGATGAGAGGCGTCGTTTCATTGGCACATTTGTTTGCGCGAGTGTTTTCGAACTGTGCTTTATTTATTTATTTTTTAATTCTAACTATCGCTAAATGGATGATGTATCACCAAGTGTGGTCGAAATTATGGACGAAGAATCGTTAGATGACAGTTTAACAGGACAATCGTCTATTCTTCTAAATTATTTTGAATTGGTGTTCAACACTAAATACGCTATCTGCAAGGATTGCAAAAAACAAATGTCGAGGGGTAGGCTATAATTTTACTTCAGTTTTACAAACGTTTATTTTCTCACTGTGTTAATTTGAAAAAGAGTTCATTTATATATATATATGCACACAATTGAATCTCCCTATAAAGAACTCCCTCGGTTTCAGTTAAGGCCCCTCCTCAGACAGAAATTTTTCTGATTCGCGTTTTGAGGAACAATTTCCTACCCCCCTCACAAAAGCTCCTATGGCGAAATGCGATAGCTCGCGTGTCCGTTACTGATGGGAAATTTATGACCCGTTGGCGGGTTGGGAGATTTTGACCTGTGACCTCCGTCTACATGCCCCCGCTGCCTGAGCAAAATTTATTTTCAGTTGAGTGTATTCGTTCGAACCATAGGCGCAACCACGGAGGGGGCTATGGGGGCTGAAGCCCCCCCTAAAGGTAGAAAGTTAGAAGTGAAAAGCGTTAAAAAATGAAAACTGTCGCTAATGAAATAATTTTTTTTAGTTCTTTCTTTCTTTTTTTAACTGTCCTCAAATTATTTCTAACCAATAAAGTTTTTAAATAAATGCTCACAGTTAGTTGAAACACTCTTACACACGGTTACAACGTTGCTCAAAAGATCAGATAATTATTTATGACTCTATAATGAGTTACATTGCTTATGTTCTATGGGACAGTCAAGTAATACCGAATATTTTGACGTTATAAGAGAGTTGTAACTAACCGAGATCACTATGACTGAGTTCAGCAATATTATGTAGCCCAGCCCCCCCCCCCTAAACTAAAATCCTGGGTGCGCCACTGGTTCGAACAGATTTAAATTGCAGGATACTCAATGATAAATTACAAGTATAATAAAAATTTTATTTAATTTGCAAAGGAGACTGCAATTTGTAAAGTGTTGTTATAAAAATTAACATTTTAAAAGAAATATCGAAGCGCGAATATGAGAAATTTTACATCGTAATTATTCTACTATATAGTTACGCTGAACCCTGACTGGCTGACTCAATTTGTAAAGATTCCAGGCAAACCACTTCGATGTAAATATTTTACCTCCATTACTCCAAAAAGATTAAAAACCAGAAAAAGCCTAATAACACCCACACCATTCATACGATCCGCTTGAAATTTTTCATAACTATGTATAAAAATATAAAAACAATCTCTGTTACTTTGAAAATCTGAAAACCCACCGGTTCCCTAATTTTTTTAAGAGATTTTTTGCCATTTTCAGCTCCATTTTATTTCAGAGATTCAAAAAAGCGAATAATTTGAGTGAAAAAATTAGACTTTCAAAGTGTAAAAAAATTGTCATATTCACGTCACGGTTATCTATCTGCCTTTGAAGGGAAAACTGTGATTCATTCCTTTAAAATTGTTTTTCTAGATTACATAGTTTATTTATTTATTTTTTCACAAATAAATCGTCTGCATGGATATGAGAATGACTGTGAACACAAAACGAAATCTTTCGAATGCCATAAGTTTCCGCGCGTTTCCAGAAGAGGATGAAATTCGATTTGGGTGTATAATAAAAATTGAATAGGAAGTTATTTATTTTAGATAGACGAAGACTAAATGTATTCAGTGTAGACATTTTCGTCGAATGTTTTTTCAAGCGCCCGTTGTATTTGCCTCCACAACGGGCTTTGATTTCTAGTTTGGTTAATATGATGAAAAAGTGACATAAAAATAATACATTTTTTTTAAACTTCCTTATATACATAATTGCTTAAATCTGGGCGTTGAAAAACACTTTCATTAAAAGTATGCAGTTGCGACAAATTAAAATATGCATAATAGTTTACACGATTGATTGTGTAAAATATTTTCGTGTATAATACAAATTTACCTACTTCCTAGTCCTTGACTTTGTTTTCTGATCTTTAATATATATATAATAACTTTAAAAAGTGGCAATTTGGGGCGAAATAGGAATTTTTTTCCCTCGAAAACACAATTTTTGCGAATTTTCAAAATCGATATCAGCAGAGTACGGAAAGTTTTTTCTTGGGTTGGCTAATAACCGTGTTCTTTTTTTTTTTTTTTTTTTTTTTTAAAAGAAATTAAGTTTATCAATACAAAATTATATCTCATACAACCCCCCCTCCCCGAAAAAAAATTCTGGCTACGCTCCTTTCCTCATCGATTAGCATATAACGACTATGTTACATCATAAAACTATTAAAAGTGGCGTTTTTTCCGCTCACCGGATTTTTGAAATCTGTATCAGCCGAATGCTGGAAAGTTGTTCCTGGGTTAGTAAGTAACTGCTCAACCCCTCCCCTCCTAAAAATAAAAAAACGGACAATATCTTCAGATGGCACTGGCTCATTTAAAATCGGGTATTTTAGCGAAAGCATTTCCAAAAATAAAATTTACCGGATTTTGGAAATCTTTAATAGTTCTGCGGTAAAAATGCTTCTTATTTTTAGAGTGTATCATATAAAGAAGTTTCCGCGCTCGTCTGATATCGATTTCAAAATTCGGAAAAATTGTGTTATCGGGAAGAAAATGTTTATTTTGGCCTTAATTCCCAAATTTAAAGGCGTTGGCGCAACCGGAAGACATTGTCGAACTTCGAAATAAATTACAGGGTTATTATCCAACCCAAGTGACAACTTTTCTGACCTCGGCTGATACCGATTTCGAAATTTTGCAAACTGTGTGTTTTCTGGAAAAAAATATATCCAGAACAGATAGAATCCAGACTATATATGTACACTACTGGTCAAAAGTATTGAAAGTTTCAGAATCTAACCATCTTTTCAAGAATAATACCACAAAAAATGGACAAAAAACTTGTTAGATTTATATCTTTTTAAGAATTTTTGAATTATAATTAGCGGTACGGAATTTTCGCAAATAAAAACAGAAAATTCGCAGGAAAAAATATGAAGGTTTGAAATTTTAATAAAATTCGCATAAACTACTTACAAAACATTTAATGTGCTGATACTTGCAGCCCCAGATGTGCAAAATAATTGAACTATCTGAAAATAAACTCCATTTGTTGCATTTGATTTCATGTGCAAAAAAGTTCATACAAAGTTTTTTCAGATGTGTTTTATCATTGTGTTCAGATCTAAATTCCCTGATTGTTGTTCAAGAGTTATTTTCAACATTTCTAATTTGTTCCACAAATGGGGAGCAAATGGTTAACTTGAACCAGGCGAAATACACGAAAGATGAGAGATAAAATGACATAGTCAATTAATATCGTTTTGATATGGCAATAATGAAACAAAAAATTAGGTGGTTCGGGCGGGGGGTCTTCCCCTGACGAGGCTCAAACAGCCGAGTTTCCTATCTATCTATCTATATATATATATATATAACTAATAAGTAAAACACAATATGTACTTCAAATAAGATATACCTCGCATTACATATACACAGTGGAACCTCCTAAAGTGACCACCTTCGTAAAGAGACCACAAGTCTATACTGACCACTTTTGTAAATTTTCCCTTTCTAATCACCGCACATTGCAACCTTTGTAAGTTGACCACTTTATAAGATGATCAATTTTGTTGATTCCGAGGGTGGTCACATAAGGCAAGTTCCACTGTGTATATATATATATATATATATATATATATATATATATATATATATACATATATATATACATATATATATATTGTGCTCAAGGTCTGGTATGTAAAATTATATTTCTAATTTTTGTTATCTTTTTGATTTCTTCTTTACTTTCTATACTAGGGTAGGGCCCAGATGTGTGGAGTTAATATCTCTTCTGATATGCCACACAACCGAAACCCTACTATTTGGTTTGCTGTAAATTATAATCCACTGTTTGTGGCCCCTGACGATGGTGACAGTGGTTATAATTTCCGTTCCATTATATTATCACAATAATTCTTGCACTTTATTTGGCTTCAAAATCTGGTTTCTAATTCTTGCTAATAGCTGTTATATTCTTATGAGAGATATGTCTTATTTGTAGTATGTTTTGTGTTTTACTTGTTAGTTATATATATATAACTCGGCTGTTCGAGCCTCGTCAGGGGGACCCCTATGACCCCCCCTAATTTTTTAGTTTCATTATTGCCATATTAAAACGATATTAATTAACTATGTCATTTTATCTCTCACCTTTCGTGCTTTTCGCCTGGTAACCCTACGTTGAAATTTTTATGATTGTAACCTATTTATAGAAAAATACATGGGATGCATATCTACACCTTACGAAATATTGTAACAATGGATTAAAGTTGTTGCGAACTAATAGTATTTAAATATATGTAAAATTATGTCGCTTTTTTGGGACAATTCAATAAAGGGGGTGAGAGATAAAATGACATATTCATTAATAAAAGGCTGCTTTAGTTATTAAGAATGTAATCAACCACACCTAGAAAACAAGTGCAAATAAGCATTTATATTTAAAAAAAAAAAAAGCCTCAATATGTTGAAATCAATATCGTCCAATGTAACTAAGAAACACTCGTGAAATCAGCTTTGAAACAAAATAAATTGCACTGAAATCAGCTCATCAGCTTGTGAGCCAAGATCCTGTAATCAGAGGCATCTTCACGTGTCGGGCGTTTCAGTTTTGTATCCTCCCAATTAAATTAATTAAATATCAATGAGCACAATTTGCATTGCCCAGCACGGAGTAAAATTTACACTGATATAACATTGAAGAAGTTTAAATGCACAGAAAATTTTAAATATGATCCTAAAAGCAAATTCTAATACTTTTGAGTTAGTTAAACACTTCATTTGATTGCGAAATTTCAAATCGGCTTAGAAATATTTTTGTGAGTAGTATGTTTTTGGATGTATTAATACCACAGAGAATTTTTTAAAAATGGTTAATATGAACAAATTCTTTAAATATATTCTGTTTTTTCCTCCCTTTTAGCCAACAGAATAAATAATGCCCGTTATAGCTGCGTCCGTACTTCAAAATTTCGATGCGTAAACAATGTTTTTCCTTCATTTTTGATCAGTCATCATATTTAAATCGGGATTCATTTTGAGTTATTCAAAAAGCTATACTGTGGTCCAGGGACAATATACGAAAAAGGGGTCCCATCCAGCTGACCCTGACCCGACCCACCGAGAGGGGAGGAGGGGCAATTGCCTCGAATTCCACTCCTAGAGGACGTATGTTGCGAATTTTTGGCGCACAAGTCTCACGGGGAAATAAAATAATTCTGTCTTCCAAAACCTCTTCTGGATCACACAGACGCATTCACGTACTAAAGTTTAAACATGCAATAAGAAAGGAAAAGAAAGGCGCCAATATATTTGACTGATTACTAATGAAGCTTTTGTAACGGATAAGTATAAACATACATCTGGGACCCGAAAACGTAAGATGTAGAACTGCAAGAGGGTAGTATGAAAAGAAGGCGGACATTGTTGGAAGTTGGAATTACAGGGAAAAAAAAAAAAAAAAAAAAAGATGCGGATGATTAATAGCCAAGTTCGATTAAAATTTGTCAAACACTCTTGGTCACTAGTGACTTTCGGATTAGATGATGTGAGTTTGCCTATTCGATTGCGCGTGCATAGATACACACACACACACACACATACAAATTAGTCCAATATGTTTTTGCTTACTGGATAATACTATTTACTTATATTTCTTTTTAACCTTTACTTATATACTAAAGGTCCTTTTCTTTAGCATTTTATATAGCTGTGTGAAAAATTATATACAAGTAAAATATATATATATATATATATATATATATAGGTAATGAGCGTAATGAATAGTGCTTTAGTTGATTACCGAACATCAGAAGGAAACTTCGATATATATGGAATTACAAAAGTGAAATAAACTTTCCTACAATTTTAGGTTGAAGCTGCTTCACCTAAAGAAGTTTGTGCATTTAAACTTTTTAAATATTATATAAGTGGAAATTGTACTCCGTACTGTGTAATGTAAATTGTCCCTCCATTTACATCATCCATCCGAAACAAATCTATTCCTTTTCAATACAAACCAAGCCTTTAAACAGAGAGTTTTTCTGCGAGGAGTCGTAAATCAAGTTCCTCCTTCTCCCCGTTTCATCTCTGCGGGTGGTAACGCAACAGGTGGGCAAGTGGGGGTGGAAAACATCTGAAAATTTTTCATCAAAAATGTGTAAATAAATCGCTAAAAATCAAATTTATGGATTAGATAAAAAATACTTATGTATTTGAAAAGGCAAAGTGCACTGCAATTTTTCTATCTTTACCAAATTTCAAAAAAGTTAGTCTGGTCTGAGAAAATCGCAGTTGACTGTCAGAATTCGTGTCTTTGTAGATAGATGATTGTGTTTAATATTAAATAAAAAATACATCAAAGCAATATTTCTAAAATCTGAAAGATGGAAAAGGTGAGAAGTCTTTCAAGAAAACAACAATGAAAGAAAAATTTAAAAATATTAATTTAGTGCCGAGATATTACTTGAAAACCGAAGTAATAAAATTCCCATTGCTTAACATGGAAAGGAAACTTCTTTCGATCTGTCTGAGGAAGAGCCTTAAGGAATTCGCTATGGAGAAAATTTTGTTGTACAGAGATTTTTGCAGTTATTTCAGCAAATATTACAAACTTTTTAGTTAATTCGATTTTTAAAAGTATTAAATTATGACTTTCAATTAAAAATAAATTGGTATTTATTATAAATGTGTTAAACTTACGGTTTCTTACTTTTCATTGTATAAATGAAATGTTCAAAAGTAAAGACAATCCACGAATTTAGAAAATAAAATATGTAATGCACTTACGTTTATTTTACTTCAAAATTCCGTTATTTTACATTGTTTTGCATTTTGTGATTTTAAATTTTCATAAAAATATTCACATTTTAAAAGTCCGCTGAAAATAGATTGAGGCATATTTTATTCCATTTGGAAACCTCTTTTTAATGTTTTTCAAAGGTTGAAGCATTAAAGTTTGATGTGGTTTTGATCGTGAAGCGCAGGGCCTTATTATTATATGGGCAAATCGGGACTTTGCCCAGGGCCCCCGACTTGAAAGGCCCCTCAATTTTAATTTTTTTTCCTGAAATGTTCTTTTTATATCAAAATTTTATGAAAAATATAACAAATTTCATAGATCGGGGGCCCCCAAATCTATCAATGCCCGGTGCCCCTGTTGGTCATCATCGGACGCTGGTTAAGTGTCTTCATTATCGGAGTCAGTTTCACTTTCCTGGTCTCCATTTTTATCATCTGTTAATCTTCCACTAAGTGGTCTGTTCAAAAATTAAAATTTTCTTCAAAACTAACAAAGAAAATTCAAAGGTAAATCTGAAATATTCGCTATGGGAAGATAAGCTCTTCGTTATATGGAGAATGTTTATAGTGTTATTTAAGCCTTAAAGTTACGTTTCCATGAAAAATTTCGTTATAGGGAGAAATTCGTTGTAAGAGACTTCGTTATAGAGAGATTCTACTGTATATATAGGCTTTTGATATCGTTGGAGAATGTCTAGCTCTTAATACAGATTTCACGCTTAAGGGATATGCTTTAAATTTTTATTTAAAAAAATTCTGGAGTGACTCCACTCGACTTTCCGAACACTCACGATTAAGATCATTACCAAGCCTTTAAATAAATTTTAATCGATGAATTATAAACCAAAATGAAGCTCAATCGAATGTACAATTTAAACGCTTCCGCACTTTCAAGAATTTCTCCCATATGCCATAATGAAAAAGAAATCTTTGTCGTAGGAATGTAGAAAAACTATTAAGTCCTATACACACCAAAATCAATACTGGTCTTACGATGGTGGTTTATAACATCTATACCTTATTTAAGCTCAAACGAATGTACCGTTTAAACGCTAGCACACTTTCACGAATTTCCTTCCATGGGCCGTAATGTAAAAGAAATCTTTAGTCGTAGCCCTGTAGAAAAACTGTAAGTTCTATACACACCAAAATCAATACTGATATTATTATGGTGGTTCATAACACATATACCCAATTTGAGCTCAATCGAATGTCCCGTTTAGGAGCTATCAAGTTCACTCACATACACACACATATACATATATACATCTCTTAAAAATAGCATAAATGAATTCAGAAGACCTCAAAACGTGCCAATACACCCAAATCTCGAAGTCGAATTTTTTCATGATTACAATACTTTCCTTACATGGTACATGTTCGGAAAGTAAAAACAGGCCTTTTGATTGAAATTACCTAAGTGATATGATAATTTTTAGAAATAAGAGGGTCCCCCCCAAAAGGATGTGTGCTTCAGAGTGGATTTTTGAAGCCCAGATCATGTTTTTCTAGAATATACATAAAGGGAACACAAGGTCATTACTTAAAAAACTTTGGCTCTAAAAGTACTGGTATATAAATTTAACTTTTCAAAATCAGCTGTACATATTGTAATACAGCGGATCTGTTGGTGAGCTGTTAGCTGTTTTGTAAGCAGTAAGATATTTTTTGTGTGTGTTTTTTCTGCTTAAATAGTGCTAGGTGATCCGTTTAGAAGATTAGATGCGCAAATCTAAAAAGTTATAAAACAAATAAAAAACAAAACAAGAAGTTGGGGGGGAAATAGCTGTATGGATTTTGAGGTCCCCTACGTGTGGGGGCCCCGGGCATTCGCCCCGTCATGCCTCACTATTTTTACAGCACTGCTAATATGGAAACCTTTTATCTGGCTCATAGCAACAATTAGGGGACAAAATAGAGGTTGAGAAAAATTGATTTAAATATTTGCACCAGTCGGCACTGGAAATGGATTATCTTATTAATATATCCCTTTAACTCACCCTCCCCCGGGTTTGTGTTCTGTGAAGCCTAAATGAGGGACATCTACCTGTAAGGGGGGGGGGCTTGGGTGGAGGACTTTTTAAGGGAGTCTGAAGCATATTCACGTAACATCTGGAGAAAATCGCCCAAAACGCTAGACCACTAGATCGACAGCCACGCGAGGAGAAAGAATTCCGAACCTGCACACTAAGACGCTTCCCAGTGCCCAGCTTTTTATAAATTAGGCCATTCGTCGGCATGATTGAATAGAAAAGAGACTAGAACTACTGTAAATTGATTCTTCAATGTATCCACTGCTTTTTCTTTTTAATGCTTTCTACTGGGATCAAATTTCATCATGCTGTTATTCATTTTAACGAGAACTACACTCTCGTTACAAAAACTGCCCAACAGATGTAGGTTTAAATGACATTAAATTATGTAAAGTATCGGTATCGGTTAAGTATCGGTATCGGCCGATACCATAACTTAAAAGTATCGGTATCGGCTATTTCTGAAAATGAATTTATAGGTAAAGTATCGGTATCGGTCATCGGCGAAAATGTGGTATCGGTCGATCCCTAATATCTGTACAAAAGTTCAAGCCGGTACGTAGATTTACTGTTCAATTACCGTAAAAAATCCTCCCATATCCCTAAAGTTTAACACATTCTACTTCTCGTCCATTGATTATATAATAACCCCCTCCCCCGGCTGTTAATCTGTTGAGATACAAGTGGCCCTGGGCCTGGTTTAACCCTACTAGTCACCTGGTACCATATGTGGGACAACCACTTTAATTAATCCTCTATGTCTATTAAAATACTAGTATAGACATCTGTCGGTTTTTAAGAGTATTTACACATAGATAGCAACGATATAATTCAGGCCGTTGCGTGTAGATGTACTTACTGTTTATATTATTGCCAAGACTGTTTGAAATTTAAACAGCAATCTTTCGAATGTGGTTTTGCTTACTTTAGAAAATTAACAAAAAATAGTTAGCGAAGAGTTTTGACCCGGAAAAAATTACTGTGTGTTGGAGTTCGTTACATCAAGGAATGATTTGAATTCTAAAATTTCAAAATAAATACCAAAAAAGTATAGCTAAGGCCCAGTGTACCGCATACAAAACTGAAATAAAAAAGTGATTTTTTAGTAAAATATTAGCTCATTATTGTTAAAACTATTTCCCTCAAATAATAATCACTAACATTATCACATATATTTATTTCAGACACACACACACAAAATGAGGCTTGTAGGGTTTCATAAAATGCATCAAAAATGTGTATTATTTAATAGACTTGCAAGGAAGTCGAGTGGCGTTGATCACACTAGATTTTTTTTTAAAGGAAACGAGAGGTTACTGTGGAGAAAATAAAAGCTCCTACTATTAAATTGATCATTAAAAATCTAAAAGATACATGACTTAAATATCTCTTCGTGCTTAAAGTATGTAAATATTATATATTTATTTAATGGAAACAATCTATAAATTTTTGTCTTGTAAAAATTAGTTTTTGAAAATATTATTTGTTTTCCATGAGTGAATGAAATCAATAAAAAAATTACAGTATGCAAATCAATAAAAAATCACAGTAAGGCAATAAGCGCAAAAAACAGAAAGCAACAAATAGTGTGCTTCTGCAAAACTCAATTTACAAAGCATAAATTTCCCAAATCTTAATTACTTTGCTCGTATTTCTTGAAATTTATATTCGTTGCGTTAAAATTTAGAAAGTTTTACTTGACTGATAAACACTCGTAAATCAAGTTATTTTCTATTCTGCGTCTTACGTATCAGATAAACAGGTATTTGTTAAGTACAACATATGAAGCCACATCAATTGCTACATTAGATATCATTTATGATGTGTAAACAATGTCTGGACTCATAAGTTTATCCAAAATTAGCACTGCAAAAAATATATTTTAAATTGTTGAAATTTATTCCAGTCTATTTTCTACAAAAATAAATAGATAGAATAAATGGGGGGGGGGGGGACTTTTGTATTTCACATATAATTGTCGCTCAATACATATCATTATTTCTAACCGACAGAAAAAATTAAATCACCAGAAATTGATTACTTGTTCTCAGAAATCGAAAATCCACAATAAGTGATTCCTAAAAACACAAGTTAAACAATTCTAGGAAATATCTAAGCGCTTTATTTAGCTGCTGTTACCTGCGGACATGTCAGAAAAACCTGGTTCTTCAGTGGGTTTTTCGAGAACCCTTCTGTTCAATGAAGATTTGTTGAAGTTAGTAAAATTTCCATCTTCGTCCATTTTTGGAAGTTTTTCTTTGTTTAGATACTGGTCTGCTCTCTCCAGTCCTTTCTTAGAAATTTCAGTGTCACTTGATGTCATATCGTTTATTATTGAACCTGTTTGGAAATCCAGAGTAAAAAGAGGTAAGGTATACCAACTGTTCGAAATGAATTCCTTTTAAGTCGAAAAATATTATATTATTCAATATGTAGAAATTTACTTTTTTACTATAAATAAAAATGTTTTAATGATGCGTTGAATGGAATATTTTCCGGTTTAAGGTTATATATATATATTCAGTTTTATCAGAAGACAGTGAAAGTAAAGCTCTAAAAGGAGTGTCACTATTTGTTGCTATGTTAAAACGAGTCAAACGAGAGCACTATCAAACCTCCTTAAAAAATCTGATGTGGACAACACATGACTTCCTTGCACGTCTATTAAAAATATTTTCGGCGCACTTCATCTAAACTTATTTTGTTTGAAAGAGACTCAATACTGCATGCAGTAATACTAAGGTTTAGAAATTTCTAGCCAAATATTGGAGATATCGCCAAGCTGGGTTCAAATTGAAAGATTTCCTTCTGACACTTTATTGGCAAAATTTCACCAAAAGCCGACAAGCTTGAAATAGTTTGCGATATTTTGGGGATAGTCAAAGTTGTCATTGACCACAGACTTTTAATGAATTGAATGCATCCATACTCCTTAATGTATTTAAAGTCATTTGGCTGACCCTGTAAATAAATTCCCAGTCGACTGCAGTCAAAAAAGACATTGAAAACAGTTAGATATTACAATAGTTTTAAATACAAAAGTTCAAAATTCTACGAATTAAAGTTTTAGAGTTATAAAAATACAAAACAATTTTTGGCGATATTTCGGCGAAACTCGCCAAGGACGATGAAAAATGGCGATGTTTTGGACATGGACCAAATGACTGACTATCGCTGAATTTGGCGATATTTTGGTAAAACTCGCCAAGGTCGACGAGATTTTGGGGCATGGACCAAACAATGACAGACTATCGCTAAATTTGGCGATATTTCGCCCAAACTCGCCAAGAACAACGAGAAATGACGATATTTTGGCATGAACGAAATGACTCGCCAAATTTGGCGATATTTCTGCAAAACTCGACAAGGTCGACGACAGACAGCGAGATTTTGGGCTGGACCAAACAATGAATGTCTATAGTTGTATTATATTGAAGATGTCCATAGACATTATGGTATTGAAATTCTTTTCCGTGGTCCTGTAAATAAACTCCAGTAGAATGGAACCAAAAATCGAGATGCACAACTAGATGTTACAACAATCTTGTATATGAAATTTCAACATTCTACGACTAATAGTTTTTGAGATTTGAGAGTTAAATACATACACACGTACACCAAAAATCGCCAAAGCTTGGCGACTTTTGGCGTAGTTGTT
Source organism: Cheiracanthium punctorium (assembly GCA_038373885.1). NCBI lineage: Eukaryota > Metazoa > Arthropoda > Arachnida > Araneae > Cheiracanthiidae > Cheiracanthium > Cheiracanthium punctorium. The sequence continues at coordinate 90,593 of JAWZYV010011833.1, forward strand.
GAGGGAGGCACGTGACCGTGGTCGGACCATTACCTAACTTATATGGTTGGACGGTATTGTGCTTGATATGGATAAATGCCCCTAAAATTGCCATTGACCAATGTATTGGAAATCTTTTGAGTGTTCCTGTCGCAAAACTATAAATGACAAAGACACTTTTTTTTAATTGAGAAATTCATTTTGTAACTTAACAGCATATATCACTTCTGAGTCGTTTGAAATACAACATGAAAACTACTTTGCTTACAGTTAATCCCTCCCGTGTTAGTGAATACAAAATCAAGCACTAGAAATAGTAGTGCCACCAGGTGAATAAAAAGCATACGAAATTGTTATTTTATCTTTCCAGATGGGGCACAATCTCCTATCGTCTAAATTAAAAATAGGTAGAAATTTAAGGTACTTGCGTATTATCCCGGCAGTGCGCCAAGACAAGCGATTTTCCGCCAGGATAAATGCCGGACACATGAAATTATTGATAGTTCCGAATATGATTGGCAACAGTTTGCCGGCACATTTTTCGAAAAAAAAATAATTTGTGGTTGATTCTTTGTTTACGGTGCTTCTTAGCCAACGGGACGATAAAAAGTTTAATGTGGTAACCTTGGCGACTTTTATCTGTTTTTTGGGACAAGACGGGAAAACGCGCTAAATTGGATATTTTTGAAAACGCGCCAAGAAGCACCGTAAAGTAGGAATTAACCTAATTTGGCGGGAATGACCGCTGGGATAAAAAGTAAGTACCAAATTTAAAAGGGTTTTACCGATATGTTCCAGGCAGGGGCGTAGCCAAGGGGGGGGGGTTAGGGGGATCATACCCCCCCCATGAGGAATTTTTTGCCATACAAAATGTATATTCTTCACTACATTATCACACACACGTATACATATATATGAGTTGTAGTAGTCGTCCATGAAAAATCTCTGGCTACGCCCCTGGTTCCAGGTATGATACACGGTACAGTGAAGGATTAAAACAACTCTCTAAAAATAACACCCCCCCCACACACACACACACAAAATAAATAAATAAATAAAAATATCAAAGTTCCACTATTCTGCTAATTGATAAAGCACTTTCACAGTTTCCAGTATGAAGGATTCGAAGCCTAGTGGCTGACTGGAACATCACTGCTCTGAATTCTTTTGCTTGTAGAGGTTCGAATTAGGGAATGCAATCGCGATCCCGCGGGAACGGGATCTTGCGGGATCTTTCACAAATATTTGTGGGACTAGTCCTGCGGGATGAAGATCGTAATTCCGCGAGATTGAAACTGAAAAATAAATTATTTTTATTACAGTTTCACGCCACTTTCCCAGTCATCAACTGGCTAAAAATTTGTGCATAAGTTGAACAATAAGAACCAGTGATCATGGGCGCTGATACGTATTGGTAGATAGGGGCCATAGTCACCCCCCCCCCCCCACCCAGCTCCCATATTGTTTTGATTTAAGTACTGGTATAGCTCGTAAGTGCTTCAACACTAAATATTGTATTTTTTTGGGACAGGATCCTTGACTTGCCCCCCCCCCCCCATAAAAAACCATATGGCCGCCCATGCTAGTGATATATTTAAGTTAACCACTAAAAATGGGTGGCTCCTTCATGGTTTCATACAAAGAGAAAAAAAATCTTTTGTTAAGCGCTTTTTATTCTCTATCAAAATTATGAGACTAGGAAGACGAGTAATTTTTTACGTTGCCTTTTTTTCATTCTTCTTTTTTAGCAACTAGGAAATAATAGCATTATTATGAATATCATGACTAGAATTTTCATATTTATGTAAGGTATTGTAGTAATTATCAAATAAAGCATTATTATTAAACTTGATGGTACTTACAATCTTACTTTTTTCTAGTTTTCTCTGTCAAATCAAGTTTTAGTTGAGTGAAATGTCAATCCTGCGAGATCAACAAATCTCAATCCCACTATCCCGTGAAACGAAAAACAGTGGGGGATTGCATTCCCTAGTTTGAATCCGAACGAACGAAGAATTATTCTAAGCTCCACTTTCCTCTGAAACGCGCTTGTTGGGAGACAAGAAAAATGGGCGATATAACGGGTGGAGAGGGGGGGGGGGATATGATAAAACTTTCCTTTTATAAACCCTTTAAAATATAATGGTACTTACGTATTATCCCGGCGGTCCGCCAAGACGAGCGATTTTTCACCAATATAAATGCCGGACACATGAAATTATTGAATACGATTAAACGAATTTAATTAATTAAATTACGAATACGATTGGTAGCAGTTTGTCAGCACATTTTACGAAAAAGTATTTGGCGGGAATGACCGCCGGGATTATACGTAAGTACCAATATAATAAAATAAATAGTATATGTGCTGTACAGTAGCGTAGCCAGAAAATTTTCATGGGGGGGGGTTACGACCACTGCAACTCACATATATGCATACATGTGTGTGATAAGGGAGTGAAGAATATACATTTTGTATGGCGAAAAATTCCTCATTGGGTGGGGGGGGGTTATGACCCCCCCAACTACACCCTTGGCTACATAATAAAAGATATGCTCTTAAACTATAAAATTTAATTTTTTTTTATTTTATGTACAAATACAGATTTCATTTCCTGCTGAAAAAAAGATCCAGGGTCATTTGATGTGAGTTTTCTCTCATATCTTGCTTTTCAACATAGATCAAGGAGCAAAAATTAATTAATTGTACCTAACTTATGTGATAGAAGATGTATTTTTCGAATATACTGTGTACTTCTCAAGTAAAGTAACAAAGCAAAAGAATATAGAAAAAAAATGTGAGCCATGGAAAAAGCGCGATATATCGAAGGGTTACTGTACTTGGGGAAAAAAAAAAAAAAACTTCATCAATCCGGTTCAGGATGTACATGCAATCCCTTCCTTTTTCATACGGATTTCTTAGCATTCATACTTGCTCCTCGCGTTTGACAAGGCTAGGGTAAATTCTACTTATAAATAGAATTCGGTAAAATCATACAAGACGGTGCCCCTCATGTAAACACGGCGATAGCCGCTGGAGCTGGGCGATCGCCAAGTGCGAGCGCTACAGACCTTGGCGCCAAGCTCCAGCCATGGCGCCAAGCCTCCCTGGCGACCGCCAAGCTCCAATGGCTATCGCCGTCTTGTGACGAATAAACACTAGTATATACCACTAAAATTTTACTAAGAAACACAAATTCTAAGTAAATGACACTATATAAAACAGTCAAATCCACAACAAAACATTAGAAAAAGTACAATTAAAGAAGCACTTACCTCATTTTTCCCCCCCATTCTATATTCCACACATCCATACTAACGAAGAAATTCCCTGAGACGCTCACTAACTTACGATAAAGGGTCCGTAAAATGGAATAAAAAACACAAGGAAAATCCAACACAAACTTATTCGACTCGGAATCAAAGAACAGCAAACTTCAATCTTCATGCAATTAACACTAAATGAAAATTCTATACTTCAAATGCACCGCGTTTAATTATCAGAATTGCCACTCAGATTCTGATTAAAAAAAAAAAAAAAAAAACGATTTTCCAGACCAACATGTGATAAAAAATCCAGACGATTTTCAAGTTTATGACGTCAGCTTTACATATGTTCTCAAAGGGCGGAACCAGAAACTCTTTCGGAGGGGGGCGCAAATAGTGAATATTCATTTTATCTAGTATAAAGCCTGCTAAATATTGGTAAAAGCCCCATTTATGTAGTGTAAAAACATTTTTCTCGGAGGGCGCGCAAGCCACTCTGCGAGACCCCAAAAAAAATATCAGTGGGTCCGGCTATCGCCTCAAAAGGGCCCCCTCGAAAATATGATAACGCGGGCCCCTCTGCGAGACCCAAAAAAAAACATCAGTGGGTCCGGCCACCGCCTCAAAAGCGCCCCCTCGAAAATATGCTATCGCGGGCCCCTCTGCCAGACCCAAAAAAAACATCAGTAGGTCCGGCCATCGCCTCAAGGAGGCCCCCTCGAAAATATGCTAACGCGGGCCCCTCTGCGAGACCCAAAAAAAATATCAGTGGGTCCGGGCGGGCCCCTCTGCGAGACCCAAAAGAAACATCAGTGGGTCGGGCAGGCCCTCTGCGAGACCCCAAAAGAAACATCAGTGGGTCCGGCCACCGCCTCAAAAGGGCCCCCTCGAAAATATGCTAACGCGTGCCCCTCTGCGATACCCAAAAAAAACATCAGTGGGTCCGCCCACCGCCTCAAAAGGTCCCCCTCGATAATATGCTAACGCGGGCCCCTCTGCGAGATCCAAAAAAAAACATCAGTGGGTCCGGCCACCGCCTCAAAAGGGCCCCCTCGAAAATATGCTAACGCGGACCCTCTGCGAGATCCAAAAAAAAAACATCAGTGGGTCCGGCCACCGCCTCAAAGGAGGCCCCCTCTCGACAAATATTGCTAACGCGGGCCCCTCTGCGAGACCCAAAAAAAAACATCAGTGGGTCCGGCCACCACCTCAAAAGGGCCCCCTCGAAAATATGCTAACGCGGGCCCCTCTGCGAGACCCCCCCCCAAAAAAAACATTAGTACAAGTTGAAGCAAATTAGAATAGTAGACGAAACAGGAAAAAACGAAAAATAACAAAAACGCATGCGCAAAACGCAAATTAACAGCTTAATGACGTCAAATTGAGCAAGCGAATTCGTTACATTCATCGATACATACATTCGAAAATATGCTAACGCGGGCCCCTCTGTGAGACCGAAAAAAAAACATTAGTACAAGTTGAAGCAAATTGGAATAGTAGACGAAAGAACAGGAAAAAACGAAAAATAACAATAACGCATGCGCAAAACGCAAATTAACAGCTTAGTGACGTCAAATTGAGCAAGCGAATTTGTTTACATTCATCTGCTTACGTCACACATACACAGTAGCTAGATTAAAAAACAACTATTACGCATGCCCGAAAGTGCAAGAAATTTCGCATCTTTCAATAGTTCTAAATTATCCAATTTACAATATTTGACGCATTATCATTCCTCCAAAAAAATCGTCGCCAAGCGCTATTCATTTCTTTATGGTTGCCAGTCAAACTACCATCGGCAGGGTACTTTACTAACGTTGAACATCGCTCACGATGTCGCCAGAACCAAGGGGCATCGGATACGGAACATAGGCCTAGAATTCAACTACTACTAAAAACTACTTATAAATAGAATTCAACTAGAATTTTCAAATCTTTTATTCTAATTAAACAAGTAATTCTTCGGTAAATTATAAATAAAAGTTTATACAACATGTTTTAAAATAACTCACCGACTTCTGTAATTTTTGCGCAGAATCTATCAAAGTCACCATTCTTGCTTTCCCCAATTTCACTCATTATCACTACTCCTTTTTTTTAATTAGAAAGAAAAAGTATTTTATGACAATACACAGAAATTAAATCTTCCTTTATACGGGAAATGTTCTAATATGTGCATAAAAGAAGTCTCAGGAAACATTTGTGTCCAGTCCAATGTAGTCATAGCAACTATTGAGTACGTGAATGAATGTTGTTGCCACGTCTTTAGTAGAAATAATTTTCTGTCATGTTATTTTCTTTTCTTGGTATTATTATCATTATAAGCACTTGAGAGTGATATTTCTTTCAATCACGGGTTTTTTGTCTACGCGAGTTTTTCTACGTGCCGTATCACTTTTCAATTTTTGTTAATTTTAGAGACTTGGGTAGGGTTTTCTTTAGTTTTCAATCTATATTCTTGCATTTTGTGTGGTTTTAGATGTGCACCTCCCCTTTTGGTCTCATCGAATGGATAGTTTATGTACAGGACCGCCCAAAAGATTCGAAATACATTACGCTCTATGGGCCAAAATTCATTAAACTCGCATATCTCAAAAACTATTAGGCGTAGAATGTCGAAACTTTATTTTTAGGATTGTTGTAACATCTAGTTGTCCACCTCCCCTTTTGGTTCCATTCGACTGGATAGTTTATCTACAGGACCGCCCAAAAGATTCGAAATACATTGCGCTCTATTGGCCGAAATTCATCAAAGCGTATTTTAGAGGTATTGGGCTATTTCAAACAACTCAAAAGTGATATGCTGTTAAGAGTTACAAAATAAATTTCTCCATTAAAAGAAGTGTCTTTATCATTTATAGTTATGCTACAGGAACATTCAAAAGATTTCCAATACATTACGGTCAATGGCAATTTTAGGGGCATTTATCCATATCAAGTACAATACCGTCCTACCATATAAGTTAGGTAATGGTCCGACCACGGACACGTGTCTCCCTCAAGAACTACGCCAAAAGTCGCCAAGCTTGGCGACTTTTGTTGTACGTGTGTATGTATTTAACTCTCAAATCTCAAAAAATTTTAGTCGTAGAATGTTGAAATTTCATACATAAGACTAACTGGACTACTGGAGAGTTTATTTACAGGACCACCGAAAAGAATTTCAATACTTTAATGTCTATGGACATCTTCAATATAATTTAACTGTAGACAGTCATTGTTTGGTCCATGCCCAAAATCTCGCCGTCTGACGTCGACCTTGGCGAGTTTTTTCAAAATATCGCCAAATTTGGCGATAGTCAGTCATCTGGTCCATGCCCAAAATATCGCCATTTGTCATCGTTCTGGGCGAGTTTTCTCGATATATCACCAAATTTGGCGATAGTCTGACGGTGGCGGTGGTTTCAGTTAGGCTGACAGACGCGCGATGAGACCCGCTTCACGCTTCGCCTGCCTATTATTTCCAAGGACATAACCACTGTGCCATGTTGAAGCGTACTTCATACTTTGAACCGACATATAAAATCTTGGTGGTTTCGTATGTGTGAGACAGAGTAAAAGCACACTCAAGTGCGTAAATAAAATCTGAAAGAATTTCAGATTTTTGTTTCTTTTATTAAAACCACGGAGATATATTATAGGAGTGGACACTCTCAATAGCTGCTATGCTAGATTTTTGGTACCCCAAATAAGTTTCAACTATGTAAACATTGGAAATCTAGTGACGTGCAGCGATCCTAGCGGCAGAAGAATAAAGCATCTCCCGTGCTGATTGATAACTAATTTTACTTGTTTTTAATTTTCCTACCTAACATGTGAACGAGATTATTAACGCGAGCACTCAATTTAAATTATTTTTTTTCCTTTTGCTTACATGGTTGCCTTAGTAACAAATGAATAAAAAAAAAGAAAAATGATGTTCTATCTTAAGATTATTAAAATATAGAGTTTATATTTGTTAACGAGTGCGTATATCGTGGCTGACGGAAAAGTAGTTTTCGTCTGCCATGGTATCTAATTACATTAGAGAAAGGCTTTAAATTCATTACTGAGTTCTTTATGTAACATGAATTTAATATTTTAATACGTGTTTTTTAGCGGCAATTTAAAGCTGTGTTAAAATTTGCCACAGCATGAAATAAATGTAAATATACTGCTTGTTTGAGTGTGATCGTCATTATAAATAAGCACTTTTTAAATATTGCATTCACATATACTCCATTCTTCTAAATTTACTACTATTTCTTAAAATACAACTTTTGGGCAAAATAATAACACGACATTACATACATAATATTACTTCGCTTCGAAATTATTGCCTATATTAATTACGAAATAGTATTCTAAGACAATATGTAATTAAAACACACCTGAAGCCAGAAATTATTATGTCCGACGTTCATAAGTTTAATTTTGTAACGTTCTGCTAATTCGACGATCTCCATTTACTTCGACTCGATGGAAATATAAACTAACTGAGATGCGCAGAAGCAAGGGATGCACAGTTACCCAGTGTGCTTAGCGCCATCTGTTTGCAACAACGGCGTTATCCAACTTTCTAAGAGAAGTGTCCACTCCTATAAATTTACCTTCGTGATTAAAACTTATTTCAGAAATAAAGTGAGAAATTCATTATTATTATTATTATTCTTTTATTTAAGGATACTAAGGGCCAAGGCCCTTAGACTCGCTGCGCTCGCATTTCGTTTGAGGCATTTGGCCCCTAAAAAGACTTGTTCGTAAAAAAGACATAATTTCCACAAACAAAACCCAAACGTTGGATAAGATAGAATGTTACCCAGCTGCACATTGCTTGGTTCTTGCATGTTGCTTGGAACATAAAAATTTAAACCTCGCACTATTTGTAATTATGTGAAACCCATGGTACACCTTGCGTATTAGCCAATTATGGGGAATTTTCATAATTTGGCGACTTGTGTATATGTGTAGTTAATAATTAGCTCTAAGAAAACAGTAATTCATATGTTTTCTTTGATAAAAACTATACGGAACAGGTAGGATAGCTTGCCACCAACGGCGACTTTTCATTATTTGGCGATTTACACAAGCTCACAACCAGAGGCATAGCCAAGGGGGGGGGTTAGGGGGGTCATAACCCCCCCCCCCATGGGGAAGTTTTTGCCATACAAAATGTAAATTCTTCACTACATTATCACACACACGTATACATATATATGAGTTGTAGTAGTCGTAACCTCCCCCATGAAAAATTTCTGGCTCTCGCCGCGCTGGCAAATATCCAAAATGTACTATAACTGCCATAATTTAAGGTGACCAAACGCCCCCATTTTCAGGGCGGTTTTCAAATTGTCACCAGAATGTAAAACAGGAACTGGGCAATTCAATAATTTTTAACACTTTCCAACAAGGTTGAAAAGTGTTTATGATTTCGGTTTGTATGTCTGTCCGTCTGTGCTCTAACTTCCGTAAATATGCATCGATTTCTACGAAATTTATATATGTTACTCTTATCTACTGTACCATGTACCCTATTGAAAATGGTCAACGTGAATAACTAATTGTGGTTTTATTGCTTTGTAGCATTTATATTTTTTCTACAGGAGCACTCGAAATATTCCCAATACATTGCGTTCTATGGGAAGTTATTCTTTAAAGCGTATCATCCGTATCACTCATTTCCACCATTACTGCAAAAGGATTACGAAATTAAGCACTAAAAAGCCTAATAATATCTACACCATTTGTACGATCCGCTTGAAATTTTTCATAAATATGTATAGAAATATAGAAAATAGTCTGCGCTACTTTAAAAATCTGAAAATCCACCCGTTCCCTCATTTTTAAGCGATTTTTCGCTCTTTTCAGATCCATTTTATTTCCGAGAGTAAAAAAAGTTAATCATTTGCGTGACAAAAGTAGCTGTTGCAAATGAGTATGACATCATATTGATGTCACAATTATCCGGATTTTTCCTGATTTATGAGTTTAATATTTTTTCACAAATAAAATTATTCCTTCGGGATTGCGAAGGTATATTATAGTAGTGGACACTCTCCATAGCTGCTTGCTTAGGTCTTTGGTACCCAAACTAAGTGTCAATAATGTAAACATTGGAAATTTGGTAAAGTGCAGCATCCTAGTGGTAAAGGAATAAAACATTTCCCGCCTTGACTCTTAACCAGTTTTATGTTTTTAATTTTGCAACCTAGCATGTGAACGAGATTATAAACACCAGAACTCTCGCAACAAATGAATAAAAAAAGGGGGAGGAGGTTCTATCTTGAGATTATTAAAATACATGGAGTTTACATTGTCAACGAAAAGTTTTCGTCTGCTACGGTGTATATTTACATTAGAAAATAACTTTGAATTGATTACTGAGTTTTTTGTGTAAAGTGAATCGGGGCCTTTGCAATTAGTAACGGGCCTGCGCGTGTATTTTGATGAGCCATCCAAAGAGGCCTACGGATGCTCGAGTCTTCACGTATACATCAGGCATTTCTTAAGCTTCCCAGCGCTTTCAAACGTTATTTAATGTAGTTTTAAGCAGTAATTGTGCTACTAATTCAAGTACGAACTCATGATTAAATTGTTTGCTATGATACATATTGACATTAAGAAAATAGATGCATATAATTTGAAGGAAAAACAAAGTAGCACCGACTCTCATGATTCACGATTGCTTACTTCAGTTTCACAAGTGGATATTTAATACACTTTAAAATAACTAAATACACAAATGAGAAAGACATTTTTATAATGAATATTTCATGAACGTAGTCGTATTTCCTGCGTTATTTTAAACAATTCAAGATTAATCTTTAACAAATGATGTATTAAAGCGCATTTCAGTGTTTTCAGGATATCCTGTATATTGGAGAAAATTGATGAAATACGCTCTATAGCGCGATCCCTGAATTAATTATTTTTTAATAAAGACATTTCATGTAGTATATGTTATTCTTTTGTCGCTTTTTCAATCGAACTTTGGAATTGAGCAAACATAATGAACGCTTGTACAAAATATTAGCTACATTTGAAGTTTCTATATAAACGGGCAAAAATCAATAATTTATAATTTACTGTATTTCTGCACTGTACCAGATGTAAGTCTTAATCACATAATCAAGGCATATATAACTGATAAATAACATTTTCAACTGGCAAAATTAAATTGTCTAAATAGTATCACAACGTCATGCTTATTTACAAGAATAAAAACTACTCAAGTAATACGATTTCTGATTAAAATAATTTATTTATAAATAACACATGAGTAATTATTCACTAAACATGATTTACATACATATTTTTAGAATTTCTAAATACATTATAAGCGTTCACTTACCTTTACATTCAGAGCAAAATGTTGGAATTTTAGGATACATTTTCATGAAAGAAAATGGCGCAAGATTCACAAAACGATTACCTACATCTAAAGTTCTTTAATACGACAAAAGTATAAAAAAATTGTTTTAAAATAATAAAACATTTATAATACTTAGAATAATAAAATAGAATACTGTGACTGGGGAAAACAGGCCTCAATGATAAACTCATTTTTAGCGATGGCAACTCATAAGCAGGCCCGTTGCTTAGCGATGGTCCCGAGTGAATTTAAATTTTTAATATGTGTTTAGTGGCAACTTGAAACTGTGTTAAAATTTATAGATGCATGAAATAAATGTATATACTGTTTGAGTTTGATCGCAATTATAAATTAACACTTTTTAACGCTTTCAAACAAGTTTGAGAAATGTTTATGATTTCAGTTTATCTGTCTGTCCGTCCGTCAGCGCTCTAACTGTCGTAAATATCCATCGATTTCTGCGACATTTATGTATGTTATTGTTATTTATTATTAAAAACATTTGCAATATTAACATGAAGTTGGAAAGTGTTTTATAATCTATGCGAAACGCATGATTTGCCTTTCTGGTTTAATTATTGCATTGTTTTTTAATTAAATTACTGTTAATTATTGCATTAATTATAAATGTCCCTAGTTTTGTGTCTCACTGGATAAACACCGATTGAGTTCAGTTTTAGAGACTTACTTTTGGTACCAAATTTGGCGAAATTTCGTCCACTGCCTCCAAGTTTGACAACTTTTTATGCAGTTTTGTGCATGGCACCTGTTTTTATTTATTTATTTAATTTTTTATAATGCATAGCAATAATATTACGCAATCGAACCATGAGAAATGATTAGAAATTTCCAGAGAACGAAAACAAAGTATAAATGGAGATCACTCTTCGGCGTTGGCCTATGTAGTTAGTTGTCCTTCTGTTGTCAGTCGAAATGAGAGCCGGAGAGTTCTGCGATGTTTCCATAGGAGTTTTGGCCGTCTTCTGAAACAGTGAAGGCTGTTTCGGTCTAACGTTGAAGAAGTGGATTGTGGTATATTGTACGCTGTGGAGTAGATGATTGATCTGCTCGGAACTCCTAACAGTGTACTGTTTGTGGAGTATTTTTATTGTACAAAAATTGTAGTTTTTGTGGAAGCCGTTGTGTTCCGACTGATTGCCATCCATTTATTAACTGTTTGTGAATTCCCCCGAATCATGTTGTGAAGATTGTACGACAAGTTTCTAAAAGTAATTGCATTTACGTTTTCATCCTGACAGATCGGATGGTTACTGGAACTTTCCCGACATTCTGAGCTTAAGAACATTCAGAGCTTCACAACATTAGAACATTCACGCTTTCCGTGCAGAGAGGAAAGACGTTCAACAGAGATTTGCAACAATGCACACGCACAAATACGCAAGTTTTCAGAAAAAAAAAAAAAAAATCGCGACAGTGATAACGATTTGCCCAGTACTTATCTTACAGCAGTTGGCGACGATTTTTCTCTAAGTTCTACTTTCACTGTTTTACCTTTTGTAGAGACGGACAGATTGCATTGAAATTCGAACCACATGATAAAAGAGAATAAAAGCACAAAAGATGGAAATGCTAGCAACGTTTCTCTCGACAGTCTCCCCGCATAAACAATTAACCGCCCTGATGTGCGGGATTTAGCTATCCGATAAATTCAGGAAACAGGGTTTGCAAAACCCCCAACAAAAGGGTTTCCACAACAGATAAAGCGCCCGGGCAAATAACTTCCACATCCGCCTTAGTCGCGGCTTCCGGTAACCATTCGCTCCTCATACTTTGTTTCTGATATCTGGGAGAGATAAAGAGTTTTAATTATGATTCTGTTTTGGCAACAGTCGCCACGTTAGATACGAATTGAAAATTTTTGAATATCGAATAAAGATAAAGAGAGCTGGTTAAAGTAATAATAATAACATGAAAAAAGAAAGAAAGAAAGGAAACAAAATTTGAGAGAATGTATTCCTAATCTCTATGTCAATAAGAGAAAATAATTGCATCATTTGTCTGGCTTATAATTATTATTAGCGCGAGTGTTACTGGATATTTTGAAAGCTTATTTCGATTGTTTATTTATCTTGTGATGTCAGCGGATTGTTAAGCTAGATAGGGGAATTGTTAAACTGCTTTTTTGGCGGTGGGTGATTGGGAGGGAGGTCGAAGCAGTTTATGCCTTAACCCTTTCGCTTCGAGTTCATTTTATTTCTGGCATTTGGAAAATAATCTAATATTGAGTTTCCGCCCTCGTAATGACAACACGATGCCCAATAATAAAATAAATTATTCTTTTTATGCTATAAACAGGATATACATGTTAAAATCTCCAATCTAAAAAGTAAGTTAATTTTCACGGGAAAAAATACATAGAAAAAAGAAAGGATATTTAAAAAATACATTCTAAATAAACCTTTCTTAATAAAAAGTTTTATCATGTGTTTTATTGGCAAGGTGGACCTACGCAGTCAAGGTAGGTGGTACCAATCTTCAAAGGCGAACGATTCGATGCGAATGGGTTGAAACATAACGTATTTCACCATGAGTAAGTGGTATGCGAGGAGGTTTTATATACGTGCGTAGGTGCGTTCGTATTAGTGAATAAACACTAAAACGGAGAGGAAATTTATTTCTCAATCAGGCTCGCAGAATGTGCTGCAAAATTATGATAAAATTTGGTTTGTGAACAATACTTCAGACAAAAACGAAAATTAGAGGTTTAAATTAAGAAATCCGTCACAGGACATGGGGGCAGATACTTTAAAGGTTATGTGCATGCTAAACTATTTTAAACCAAATATGAAAAAAATACGTATTTACTATAAAGTATACCTTAGAAAACTGGCAGTAAATAAATATACAGGTTGTCCTAAAAAGATGGTAACACGTTTCAATGCTTTATCTATTAGAGATAAGTGGACACTATAAATTGAAAAAAATATTCAAATGAAGGTAGGAAAAGCGACTGTGCTAAGAAAAAGTTCCCCTGGTTAATTTCCAAAAAGTTATACTTTTTGGAAATTGGGTAAAAGTTTGGGTAAAATGTTTTAATTTTAAAATAAAGTAAATTTTGTTATTTTATGTCAAAAAAGAAAAACAGATGTAAATGCATATAAATAGTCTTAGAATAATAGAATTTTGCTAATAGAACTGCAATTTTAATAAAATTTTAAGCAATATCTAATGGAATCCGAAGGCAGATATAAAAAAGGTCAAACTATGTTTAATATATAATAAATGGATAGTGATAAGACGATAGTTTTAACAACCTGTAAGGTCACGTCAGTTTTTTGAAGTAAAACTTCTTTAGGCGCCACTAGGGAGTAACTCAGATTTTTTTTCTGACGGAAGTAACGCATCTTTTTCCTCCCTTATACCTTCATTTGCGGAACAGCTCTCGGGCGTTCGTTCCTGCGAACGTCGGCTGTGCTCCCTGCTCGCCGACATTACTCCCTACCTGTTTTGAATCAAGATTTTGTTGATGACTCTGTTCAGTGGATAAGTGGACCGGCTCTTGTCAGAGCCACTGTGGGAAGCCTTTCGCTGAACAGGCGGCGATCCTGCTGACAGTCTCTCACTGTTGTTACAGGCGGCGACCCTACCCGTCACCTCAGATAAACAAGGCCTACGCACCGAATACAGAAAGTGGCACAATGGTGCATTCCGTGGTCCAAGCTCCTTTGCTTTACACACATGTTTCCAATGGTATTATTACAATATTTAATGGAATTATGAGTTAAAACTTGACATGACTAGTTGCCATGATACATAAATATTGTTTGTCTGAACTTAAATAGTATGTAATCTTGCTTTTAATATTGCTCGTGTGTTTTTGAGTTATTTATAATAATGAGCCAAATGTAAATTTTTAAACAGAATAATTCTTCGAGCAAAACCAGCAGAGGAAAGCAAAGTTTTAAGAACACTGCCATAGAAAAACGCGATAATATACCCTACGTGCATTCGATACCAACCGACAGAAGAAAACACCAGTTTAGAAACTTGGTTAAAGAAAAATACACAACATTGACATTCTCAAGAAAACAGCGAAAGAATAATAGTTCAACACGGACACTCCCTGGATGCTAACCCGGAACAACGGTTTAAGAATACGGGTATGTAACACCACAAAGAAACAAACACTGGCTGCAAAGGGTTTGAGAACAAAATTAAAGAATAACAAATGGCCACTCCGCGGATTCTAACCGAACCTCAAGACGGAGCAACGGTTTAACACTTGGATGGAACACCACAAAGAAACGGACCCTGGCTGCAATCAATCCCAAACAATAGACAGAACCTGCAGTTTAAAAACACGGATACAGAATAATAATTCGAAGCCTACCAGCAGACGAAATTAACGCTTAAGAACACTGTGATAGAAACACACAAAACAAATTTACACTACCTGCATTTGAATCCAACAAACAGAGGAAAACATCAGTTAAAGAACACAGTTAAAGTATAATACTAGACTATGGACATTCGCCCCATTCAAACCCAACCTCCAGACGGAACAATGTTATAAGAAAACAGTTAAAGAATAATACTACAACATGGACACTTCCTGGATTCTAAGTAATTATTATGAATTACCGATGATTCTTACTGGAGATTTTAATCTTAATTTTCGCTATGAAGAATCTCAGCCGTTAGTTGAAGTTTTAAAAGAAAAATTTGATCTAACTATGAATACTTCTCTACTTCAATCAGCAACGCGTTTCGGTACAATGATAGATGCTGTATTTTCTAGAAAATTAGCAAATTTAGAGAGTAAAATTTATGTTTCACATTATAGTAACCACAAAACTATAATTTCATACATATTAAATTATGATGGCATTCAAGTACCTATTTCCAATGAATAATATTAATGTAACATTTATATAATCTTTGTAATGTACACGAATAATAAATATAATTAAATTATAATGTGATATTTATTTTAAGTTAAAGTTTAATCATTTCAGTGATATGTGTCGTAAACGTCCAAGAAGTTTTACTTCAATTGCGCGTAAAGATTACACGCACACACTTTTTTTTTTTTTTTGACTCACTTAATATTGGAGAACGACTAATTGATATTGGAAAAATACATTTTGTTTAGCTATTACAGAAGGACATGCAGAATATTTTGACCTTATTTGTAAATTTTCGTTAGAGTTCAACTGTTCTGCAGCTCTCTTAAACTAAAACAATGGGTGCGCCACCAGTAAAGATACTACCCGCGACACACGCACTTTTTCTTGAGACTGCTGGCTTTCCTTTGACTGTAAAAGCGTTTTCACCTTGCATGAAGTTACTGCACAGTGAAGTATTTTCGGCTTGTTTCGAGAGCGTGGCTCAAACACTCGCTGAGCAAAATTTTGCCACAGTGAGGCGAAGTTGAATGAAAACAGCATTTAAAGTGTTTTTAACGCTTTCCAGCAAGGTGTTTATGATTTCGGTTTATTCTGTCTGTCCGTCAATCGCCCTCTAACTCCCGTACATATCAATTGTTACGAAATTTATAGATGTTATTCCTATGTACTGTACCATGTACCCTTTTTAAAATGGTGTATGAAGAATTTAATTACATATGATGCTCTATAATCAGTCAATATGTAAAGAGCATTTTACAGATATTCGGCTATTTCAAGCCAAATAAAATCCAAATTTGTTATTAAGGGTTGCAAAGTAATGCTCTTAATTGGAAATAGCATACGCAGCACTACAGAATCACTCAAAAGAATTCTAACATATCACAGTCTGTGGCAGTTTAGGGACATTCATCCATTTCAAGCACAATACAATAAGTGCATAAACTTTTATGATAGCTTATTCTTCATTTAACAAGGGGAAATAACATTTAAAGTTCTTTTACTGGGCCTCGTAAAATATTATTAATAATGATATAACTTTTTGGAGTTATCTCTAAACTCTTACGAAATCTGAGAACGCATCTCCGAATTTGTGGCAAAAAAACTTGTTTTGTCGGAAAGTGCTTAATAATAATGACATATATGTTTGACATAATTAATCTTTCTTGCTTGTATTTTTTTTTATTATCGTACAAATTCAAATAACGCGATAAGAAAAAATAAAGGATATATTATAAATTTAAATAATTAAAGCTGTGTAAAAATTAGTCTGATGTAGTTTTGCATTTCGGCTTCTACTCATATTTCCGGTTACATGTGCATTTCAGTATAAAAATGTAATATATATTTTTCAAATATTTCTAACAGACACGTATATAAAATATGAAATTGTATTTAATATGTATAAAGTACATGAAGAGCACACGCAAGTTATTCTTTTTAATAACTTAAAGTATTTTTTTTTTTTTTTTTGCGGAAATTTCATTGAGTTTTAGAATTTTTTTTAAGATAATTTTCTGATTCATTCAGAAATTCCATTGAGATTTGTCACCCTTTCTTTAGGAGTCAATTTTGTGCCCTCCGATTTTTAAAAAATTAATTCCGTGCCGGGGCACTGACTGACAGTGATCGTCTGGCACTGGCTGTGGCTGCTTCGTATAGCGATAACGATATTGGCCACAACTGTCTACCAACTATACATTCGTTTTACCTGTGGTTTTAACCTTTTCAAGCGCAACCATTTTCACATCCATACAGAAGAACAGCTTAATATAGTGTCCGAATCCGAAAAAATACACGCATTGCCATCTCTCGAGTTAACTGTCATCAACACGGCGGTCGATTGAATCGCTCATCTCCATGCTGCTGGTAGTTAACTCGAGAGATGGCAACGGGTGTACTTTCTCGGCTTTGGGACCATTTAACCATTATTCTGAATAGTACAGTTAAAAGCGTTATAAGAGGTGATTTCGTGGCGCGACCACCGCAAGTTAAATGAAAACTACCAAGTAGTAAATTGAGACTACCAAGCAGCATTACCAGCAGATGGCTCCGGAACTTCTCACTTGTGGCGCCTCCCGTGTCCCCTATCTCTATACGATTCAATTACGTTTTCTTTTTACACTAGCCGCCTTCGGCGACCAGTTTTGGCCGTTGATGGCCGCTTTGCGACTGGCTTGTGCAACCTACGGCACACGAGCCTCTTCGCGACCGAAGTTTGCAACATACTAAAATAAATCTATAACTAACTTTTTCATTTAAAAGCCATACTTTAATAAATACAATTGCTAGTAGCAAAATCTCTTTGAGGGGCGGCTGGGGAGATTACCGAAGAGAAAAATAACCTATCGAGATATTTATCACTCTATTCATGCTGCAATGTATTGTTTCTTTAAAAATATTTTTCTTTGTAACAATAAAACTTTCGCTCGAACATGCAATTGTACTTAAACAAATAAAATTAGTGAAAAATTAGTAAAATATAAATTATAATGAATGTTTTTTATAGTTTTTTTGCTATGGTAAATTAATAAATTTGGTTAGTTAAAATATGGCCTCGACTCGAAATCATTTTACGCAATTGTAAAATTATTTAATCCTCTAGAAACGGACAGTTTTAATGATTTCGTTAACAATATAATTCATAGATGTTGCCACCAAACAATCTGTAGCGCTTTTTCTCTCATTGATCTACGTGAAAGATTATGTTCCGTGATTTTTCTTCAAAGAATCAAGGAATGAGGCGCTTGCTTTGCTTCTGTGTTTACTTTTTCAAGGCGTGATATCTCGCTAGATATTTAGAGTTGAAAGTAGCGGCAAGTTAAAAAAAGGCTAATTTTTTAGAGATCTTTCGTAATGTTTTTGCTTTTAGTTGCAGATGAAAATGTCGTTTTTATCAAAATTACAACATGGCCGCACAGGGGCGTAGCCAGAAATTTTTCATGGGGGGAGGGTTACGACTACTACAACTCATATATATGTATACGTGAGTGTGATAATGTAGTGAAGAATATACATTTTGTATGGCAAAAAATTTCTCATGGAGGGGGTTATGACCCCCTAACCCCCCGCCTTGGCTACGCCCCTGTGGCCGCAGAAGGCAGATGCACCGCGAGCGATGAGCCGATCGCGGAACCGTTATCGACAGGACTTCTATTATTTAGATTAGACGTCGTTGATTCATGATAGTGGGGACTGGAAATGTTTGCCATACTGCTGTTTTAGCTTTCAATATTTTAAAAACAATAAAAATGAAAAATTCACGGCGCATAATCCTTCAAGTAATATTTGTAATCCTCCCTGATATCAATCTTAATAATAATAATAATTGATATTGCTGCTAATTTATGCACTACGCATTACATTCAAACATCTGCTGAAAATGTGAAGCATTTAATGCAATGTTAAACAAACTCCAAATGTAATAAGCAAAAAGATGTTTAAAAAAAAATTTAAATAAAAAAAAAGACTGGTGTTTGAACAAGTTTTTAAGCTAATAAAATCTCAAACAAGTTGTAATTTTTTTAACAAAACTTTTCTGTAGAGATAAACTTTGAATATAGTTTCCTCTTCCGTTACAATTCCAGCTTCCGGGCCAAATCTCGTCGTTTGAAGCTGCAAACGCGATATCGTAGAGAAATTAGAATTATTAATAGATAATTTGTATGTTGCTTGTTTTTGATTCTGTGTTTTTATATAACTGCTTAATGCTTTATTTTCCCTCTTCATCTCTGTGCCCTACTCAGATATTATTTATTTGTTCATTATTTTTTTTAATTCCCTTAACTGATAAAAAAGGGATGAATGTATTAATTAGATTTTCTAACGTAGTTAAAACTGTTAATTTCGGTTTGTCTGTCTGTCGGTTTGTGGTTTAATTGCTATAAATGTGAATCGATATGCACGTTAATGCTGTATTTTTAAAATTTTATCTTTTTGGAAAAAAAACTGTGCATGCAAACACTTATTATTCTTTTGCAGAATTACACTAAAAAATTCCAATACATCGATTAAATAACAAAGTTTTCACATACTTCAATCACGGTAAAATTGTAAAATTAATACATATATAGTTATCACTTTATCATTGGATTATCTTGGGATTTCACTTTACGTAAGTAAGCTATTATATATTATATATATATATATATATATATATATAGTAAAATAACTAAATTTACGAATCAAGGAATCATTCAGCAGCAGTTATGGCAGTCCAATATATTCATTAAACATAAAATCGTATTAAAAAAAAAAAGCATAAGTAGACATATTCAGTAAATAGAAAATCCAAAATTGAAAAATGAAATGGAATTATAAGGAATAAAACAATGAGTAGTAAGCATCGGCTATACTCATCAGGCCCCACGAACCGAATACTTACTACCAAAATAAAAACAAAATAATAGGATTTCAATGTAGCTACTTAGCACAAAGAAAGCTAAATATGTAACTAATGGGCCTATCCTGTTATCAAAAAACAAAAATGGAGGCAAGATGGCTGAAATCATGAAGTATGCAGCCATGGCATCGACATTACAGAGAGACGAATGTTCATACTGTTGCCAAAAGATGAGGGAAAAGTATCAGATGCTAAATTTCGAAAGTTAAATAATGACAAAAATTAAATAATTAAAAAAGAATGGTAGTAATTGCATGATATATATTAAGTATATAATACTTAAATTGGTATACATCTGACTATGCCTATACATCACTATTATAGCAAAAGTAACTAAGTGTAGGTCTGATATTGCTATAAAGAAAAAATAAAAATAAAAGAATACCGGTGATCATCCATTCACTGTTTTTTTTTTATTTTTTTTATTTAGTTATTTTTTTTTTAGAAATCAACACACAAGTACTAATAAATACCCATGATTTATTGATTTAAAGAAATTTTTATTTTAGACATTTTTTAAGAAAACCAGCGTCCATTTTTATAGTATTTCTAATTGTAACTAGGAAATAATATAGATTTTAGAAATCTGCTTGGGTAATTATATCTTAATGCAGTATTATACAAAGAAGATGCATTATCTCACTTATAATTCCTGGTACAAAGAGACATTACTCTATGTAGATGATTAGCTATAGCATTTCTAAAGACAGATATATGCATACATGATGTAAAATCAGTGAAACTAATTACATTAAAAGTAAATTCATCTCTCTTATTGTAAAGTTAAGATGTCTGTCTTCACTTATTAATATTTGTCAATCAAGAAAATTAATATTGTTATTTGGTAGAGGATTTTTAACTAATTCTAAATTATGAGGATAGGTAATGGGCAATATATCTGGGTTATGATAATTATCAGTAGCTATAATAATAATATCATCTATATACCTATATAATATAAGTGAGGAGTTATCATAATGTCTCTCATAATTAAATAGATAAAGGTCAGCTAAATAACTAGAAGTAGATCCACCTTGTAGTATACCTAAGACCGGTTTATAAAGTTTATTATTGTATATTATAAACTTAAGTAGATTTTTTAATAGATAGATTAAATATTTATATGCGGGGTATGTCACAATTCCCTTCCGGGTTTCGAAGGCTTATGACAAAACATATATTACCAATACAGCAACAAAGTTGACTTCATTGGAGAAAGAAATGTTACAAGTTTTATTTCACAAAAGTCCTTTCGTGACAGTGACGGATTAATGCAATTTTGTAGGACAATTTTTTTATGGAAGTAAAATAAGATCTTTTACATTGTCACTGTCACGAAAGTTCACATATTGGACTTTTTGTGAAATAAAACATGTAACATTTCTCTCTCCAATAAAATCAACTTTGTTGCTATATTGGAAATATATATTCTTTTGTAAGCCTTCCAAACCCGAGAGGGAACTATGACACACCCTGTATATAACTGGGATTTGAAGTAGTACATATTTATTATATGTAAATAAAAATAAGCAGATGACCAAAAACATACCATGATACCACAAAGTGGTATGATGGTAGACAGTGGGAGAGTCACATAATGTTAAATCTATACACAAGAAACAATAATATAAGCTATGAATTAAAAAATGAAAGTATTTACAATCGATGCAACTCTCATTAGGGACCATGCAAAATATTGTAAATATAAAAATTAAAATAGTAGGTTTTCAGTAAGTGTCTTAGCAAAAGGCTCGAAAATCCACTTGGGCCTCACTATGGCACAGTGGTTATATCACTGAAAATGGTAGACAGCCGAAGTGTGAATGTCTCGGGGTCGGGTCCCATCGCGCGGTCGTTGATCTAACGGTCTGGAGTTTTGGTAGGTTTTCTCCAGATGTAACGTGAATAAGCGTTAGAACCCCTTAGAAAGTCCTCCTTCCAAGGCATCCCTCATCTTAGGCAGATGCCCTTCGCGCAGGTTTGCCTTAATCACACACACACAATCACAAAATCCACTTGGAACCCATCTTGCTCCTGCTGCAGAAAACACGGCGAAGGGAGAGATTCGACTCCAAGTGATATCTGGTGTATATATGTACTGGTGATTGAAAATAAATGTTACACTCCAATTATCTCTTAAATTGTGGGTGATCGAAATATACTTTCATTTAGAAAATTGAGTCAAATGAAGAATATCTTTATGATATGTCAACGGACTGTATTCGTATTTAATGCAAAATTTAAATTTAATACTGCCTCTGCTTTCCAGTCATTTATATTTGGAAAAATATTACTCTAGAAGGTAAATAAAAGAATCTAATGTCTCTGACTGAAACTATTACTATTACTATATTATTACTCTGGAAACCTTGGCTAAGATACCACGAGTTGCGCTTCAATGTAATCAAAGGCGGGAAAAGGATGCACCTTAAATTTGTGACGAAAAAATTCTCGTCGTAGTCATTATCAGCTTGCAAGTAATATTCAGGAGACGATTTCTCTGCAGTTTAGTATTTAAATTGGGATTGGAAGATGAGTCTTTTAAATGTACTTTAAACAAATGAGTATCCGTAGAATATAATGCATTGAAATTCTTTTGCATGCTCCTGTGAGAGGACTATTCATGTTTCACAAACCATTTTCAGTGTTCTTGTATTGTTATCGATTATTTACATGTCCGCAAAATTTAAGTTGGATGCTTGGAAGTAGGTGAAATAGAATTACATTCACACAAGATTCCATTAGATTCACAAGCTTGAAAAAAAGAATGAAGGATTTACAACAGGTATAAGTTTGTGCCGATTTTAAATCTTTGGAGCTAATTTAGTTCTTTTGGGGCGAATTTATTTATTTATTTTTAAGTGTGCATGCATTTAAATGGACGAAATAAAAGCGTATTAAAATGGGTCAATAGAGGAATTCTTCAATTATTTTATATTTTACAGAGTTGGGATTTATTTTTTAACCCTACAGGAATTTATTATTGTTTCCACTGATTACTTTTTCTTTCAATCAATAAATGGTCGAGTAAAGTAAATCAACAGTCAAAGATGATCAATTTAAGGCCAGACGACGATTATTCACCAAAATGTATATGAAGCACTGGAACAGCTAACCGTTAATTAAATAGAAATAGCCGGTGAAACAAAAACTGCCAGTAAAAAGAAACCAAAATTCTTAATTTTACTAGTACTGGCAATTAAAAAGCACTATCTGTCAGTCAATAAATACAACAAGGAAAACTTTTAAGTTAAATGTGTGTTGCAAAACTATCAAACTGAGCAAGAAATTTATATCTAAATTAATTTACGATGTTTACGGCTGCATCTAAGTTTCTAAAATCCGTTCCCGTGGTAACCGGACAATTACTGAGGTTGAAAAACTTGGAAAAAAATCATTACTAAAAAAAGAAAAAGAAAAACCAGACAATCTGCGCTAAGCGCAAAGGATTTTTGTGGCAACCGTAAATGTCTAAAAGTCTTATTTTGAACTTCACGGGTCATTTGAGTTTATGTCCTTGGGAACCTTTGAGATTGGAACTACTTTTTAAGATCTTTTTAATTCTTTCTGTTACTTTTATTTAAAAAATAAATAATCAGCAAACCGTCTACATTTGGAACTTTTTTCTTTCTTCTAGGTCCTTAGTTTTATTATAAAGTATCATTCTTGACTGTTAAAAAAATGTTACTCTTTTATTCATTTTTAAATAGTATTAAATCTATTTCCTATATTTAAACACATTTATGCATATTTTAAAATTTTAGAGAAGGGTCCTAAATTGTTTGTAATGTTCTTTTATTTCATAAATTGAGCTCTTATATTTGTATTTTTGTATGATTACTTAGGTACGGTGAAGTAAATGGGTTGTCGGGTAAAATGCATAGATATTTTTTTCATAAAAATATAAATAAATAGCTTTTAAATTATGTTTCTTTTTTAGCCTATGTTTTCGGACATTTGCTGGCAAGATTTATACTCATTAAAAGTTTATTAATTGCATTTTAAAACACAGTTGTTAGCTTTTATCTGCTTACTGAATCCACGTTCTTTACTTGCGTCATAATGCATTCCCGAAACTTTGAGTTCTGCTATTAATTCCAATTTAGAAAAGGTCTAAACAGCTTATTATCAGAAAAGTTAAAAAATTTAAAAAATATTTTTCTTTATTTTTTGTTTTACGGGTGTGGTTCAAATGGGCATACAATGAGGCTTTGTTAATATTATGTTTCCAGATGCTCCTAATAAACTTTTTAATGAGTATAACGTTGCCACAGAAGAAGGCGATTGCCCTCGTCAGAACCTCGACCAATCCAACGACGAGGAAGCTCTTTATTTGTGAAACAAAACTTGTAATGTTTCTTTCTCCAATAAAGTCAACTTTGTTGTTGTATTGGTAATATACTATTTTTTTTTTATAAGCCTTCCACTCTTCTCATTTCAATCCCTCCCCTTTATTTATTTATTAATATTTTTAAATAAAGCTTTTGTAACGGAGGACAAAAAAGTGGGGAAAGAAATGGCTGTTTCCTTTTTGAAGGTTAAATCTTGTTCGAGTATTATAAACTGTAACATTATGAAATTAAATTCATGAAAGAAAACAGTGTGTTGTTATGAAATGTAACTAGCATCATGATTAAATTCGTCAAAGTAGGGTTCTTTTTTTCAATAGTCTCTATTAAAATAATTCAAACTAAATTTGCCTTAAAATCTCTTCCATCTACGCATTACTTCGCATCTCTACAGTTACCCTGCAATAAATGGAATTAATAAACTGCCCCTTCTCCATTTATGAGTGCTGTTTTCTAACAGTTTAGTTAAAATTAGATACCGTTTACTTGAAAATAATACCTGGTGTTAGTTACGGAATATTGGAAATGAGTTGAAGCAGCACTCCATTCTTTATGAATTACGTAATTTATATTCATTACATCACACAGATATCATTTGAACGGTGTCACACAATTTTCTGAAAACTCTTTTCTGACAGGAAGAAACAATGCAAGTTTTGTTTCACAAATAACGGACTTCCAAGTCTTGGATTGGACGAGGTTCTGCCGTTGACAGTCGCCTTCTTTCGTGGTCACCTCGCTCTCCGGATCTAATTCCAGGCGACTTTTTTATGGAGTTACATAAAAGATCGTGAGTTCGTGCCAAAGACGAAATTTGCGCCAAAGGACCTCAAATGCATTTGTTTGTTAAAACGAGTGTATGGGTGTGGGAAGAATTTGACTTTAGACTTGATATCTGCCTCATCACGAAACAAGGCTAGATTATGGGGGGGGGGGGGTTAGGCTACAGTTCCAACTGAGGAAAATGAATTAATGTAAAAGATCTTATTTTACTTCCATAAAAAATTGCCCTACAAAATTGCATTAATCCATCGCTATCACGAAAAGTTCACATAGTGGACTTTTGTGAATAAAACTTGTAACATTCCTTTCTCCAATAAAGTCAACTTTGTTGCTGTATTGGTAATATATTATTTTTTATAAGCTTTCCAAACCTGGGAAAATTGTGACATACCCTGTATATTCATATATATAGTGAGGGCCCGAAATTAATGTAATATTCCGTATGCCAATATTTTGCCTAGCATGAACTACTGAATTTAATAATACGAAATTTTTCCATGTATATGAATTTTTTAAAGTAGCTGCTGGATTAAACATCATTTTCCAAAATTCGCAATCTATTGTGAGGAGGGGGGGGGGGAGGTTAGGAGGCAAAAATGTTCTTTTCACATATTCTGCGTGATCTCAAAGAATGAAAGAGATATCAATAAAATTCTTGCTTTAAAACACAGCACTCACGAACACCTAAAAAACAATTTCACTTTGTGAAATGCGTCCTCCAAAGAGGGAGGACCTGAAAAAGAGAAAATGTAGTCATCTTTCATGAAAGAAAAATGCATCATCTGTAAAATTCTATCTTTAAAGTACAATAAATATGAATCCTATGTTTATGCTCAACTTGTGATTAAGAACTCGTTGAAAATTAACTTGTTGGAATTTAATGAAAAAATAAATAAATAAATAAAACGACATTTTTATCCGGTGTACCTATTAAGCATATTTTTGTTTTTATGCTTTCTTGATTTTTATAATCTCTACCGAGTTTTAATGATTAACTCAAATTTGTAAGAGAGATATATATTTAGATTTTTTAATAATGCATTGAATGGTTGCAAAAATCCTTTACAAAATACATCTTTTTAAAATGTAAAAAACAGCTATTCTTTTTTTACTAATTAAAAAAGTTTAAGAAACTCTATTAGAAATAGAAAAGTTTTTAATCTCTTCAAAGTTTAGTGGTACTGAAGAAAAGAAAATCGCCAGGCAAAAGTTAACCCTGCCGCCAAAGAGAACGTTAGATTAATTTACGATGTTTACAACAGAGGAACTTTCGTGATTCTACGAAATTTTTTAAACTGACGATTTCTAGCAATTTTCTTTTTTCTTTCTTAATTTTTCACTTAAAACCATGAGAATTTCTTTAAGGTTAAAGAATTTAATCTCTTTAACCTTAATGTCTTTTTCCTGTCATATTTCAAACCAAGATCGTAATTTGTTGATAGCAGTTTACAGAACAAATGAGGAATTCAAATTTACCTAAGTTTAAAGACTATACACTATAAACAAAGTACTTTCGTTAAAAAATGTTTTTAACTCCAAATTTCTACTTTAGTTCATTATAAAAACGCAGACATATGCACCGTTTTGTTTTTAAATATGCCTTCAATGGAATTTTAAAGTAAAATATATCATTGAAACGGATATATGAAGGACATGTACTTTGTACATTTGCCATTAATTTGACCCTTAGAATGAAATCTAGGGTCTACCTGAACTTTTTTAATTTTTACGAAGGAAATTACACATATTTATACCCACGAGTCTAATTCTTTTAATTAACTTTAGATGTTAATAGATACAGGCGAACATCTAAATAATGAACTTCACTAAGATTTTAAGATAACCGAACTTAGTAATATCTGTTATTCAGAGGTTCAGTGAGTAAACTACTAGAAAATCATATCACATAAAAACATAAATAGTTTTTAATTTTTCCATTTAAATGTGCACTTTATTTTTTTTTTCGTTGTACTAAATGAATAATGCATAGGATATTTAGTAGTATTTGAAAATATTTTGCTCGATGTATGTTTAAAGAAAACTGAATGTTGCGTGCGTATACAGGGCACCTACCTAAGATCTTCATGCCAAAAGATTCCCAAAGATCTTCCTGCAGAAATGTCTGCAGGACGGCAACAACGGATTCCGTTACTACGGAAACTGTAGCAATATTTAAAATAGAACATGAAATTTATGCTTGCTAAAACTGCCATATTGGCGTAATTAATGCCGATAGTCGATGGCAAACAGCCAAAATGAATCCTAAATTTAACTTTACTGTAAATTCAATAATTTATAGGCAATGCCACCTGTATTTACCAGGCTTAAAAAAACATTCTCGTTCATCTCCAAAAACATTCATATTTATACAGAATTCCTATTTTATTATACCCTGGTTGGCGGGATTTAAAAAATTATCTATCCATACGCTCGTAACATTAGCTCATCTCAATCGTGCCATAGAATTAGCAGTACAAACGCAAAAAATACATGCTATTAAACTACAGCACTGCATGCTTCTACAGATAATGATTTTCGAATGAGCTAGCAAAGTAGCATCGAAAGAATTTAAACCTCAATGCTATTATAAAATTCTTTCAATTTTACTGGGGAAAAATTAGAAGCATTTGCTACAGTAGCAGTTATAAAGATTTGCTGGTGTTGCAGTTGTGGATCCAGCATGAGGGGAATGTATACTTTAGATCTTCTATGGGGACAATATTTTTGGAGTTTATTAGCAGTTTCTAAAACGTGCCAATAATCATATTTCATCAGGTTAATGTTTGTTTTGTGGTGTTAGGGCTATTTGTGAAAGCTGGGCGAAGCCTTGGATGCAGGACTTTTTAAAGAGTTCCTCCCAAAACTCCAGACCGTTTGGTCAACAGAAGGTCGAAAACTTGAAATTCACACATCAGTCATTTACCAATAGCCATTGTCTTATCTACTCGGCCATTAGTCGGCTAAAAAGAAGCAAAACTGTAGAAGCACCATGCTCTTTTTTATGCCAGCAGAATAGATCAAACTGTTAAAGTATACGTAGAATGGATATTTTTAATTTCCAAGATAATCTTTCATAGGCGGGAAACTTCGATTCTTACAGGCTGTGCATGTGCATTCTATTCATCGACCGATGTTCAATAGCTGTCCAAACTGAAGCAGTAAAGAAGGAAATTTTCAACGGTAAGTGAAAACGCAGTTAAAGTTTAGAAAAAAAAAAAAAAATCTCTATTCATGAGCGTATTATAATTTTCTATCCAATACAGTCAACCACATTTCATACACTACTCTTCTTTATATATTTTTTCCAGTAAAATGATTTTCTCCCGCCTCTAAAAAGTCTCATTTTCCTTTTGGCAACGTATTACCCATGGGCACCTATACCTGCGTTCACGGACCGCTGGAAAACTTTTCTCCTTTCCCAACGTTGTGTTATCTGCGGAGCTTCCTTCCTCTCACAATCTTTTTTCCAGCCATGATTAATAGTTCGATTCTAGGTTGGCTAAAGGCGGAATTTCTGATAGCCCGGCTAGGTCTGTTTTTTGAAGGATGATTTTTCGGTCGTGAAAGTGCCACACAAAAAAGTACACAGAGAGTTGTGCCATCCATTAGAGTATTCTCGTGTGATAACGCTGACATCCAGTAATTTGTTTTAATAAATATCAAATTGTGTCAGTTTTTGCTGTTAGCAGTTCGGTTAAGTTGACAATGGTATATTCCTGATTTCATAATAGAGGTCCTGAGCCTGTGAATTCTAAAGATTCAACACGATGTTTTAATTTTCCATTTTTATGTGCTTGATTTTATTTTAAGCCATGTAATATGATATAAGAAGCCCAGTGGTATTATGGTTAGCGCATCGCACTGCCGTTCCACGCGTCCGGAGTTCGAATCTCGGGCTGGGCAAGGTCGACTCAGTCTTTCATCCCTTGAGCGGATCGATAAAAGGAGGACCATGCTTCATTGGGGCCAAACACTGGGGGCTTCAGCGTCAGGCCGGCCACCTGGTCGAGGCATATGTACCCAGAGCCCATGGTCGCGAAGGCGCGGTTGGGCAGCACAGGCCTTGGCCTTGCAGAGGGGCTGTTGTGCCAGTGTTTGACTTGAACATGATGTAAGTTTATGGAATTATTTTAGTGCTAAAACATTTTATTTGCTGATCATATGAAATTGGATTGTGCATTAATCTTTTCTAAGTAAAAAAAAAACAAAAAACATTTCCCTCAGTAATTCCAGGGTAGTGATTTAAAATATTTACTTGTCATACAATGGAATTCCAATTAAACGAGATGAAAGGGATTAACATTTAGATTTGTTAAACTAAAGAGTCGCTCAATAGAACTTCAAGTTTGAAAGCTCAATGACGGTACTCTTTTTTGCTCCATATTTAAGTTCGGCATTGTCAGAATAACCAGAAGTAAAAATGTGCATCACATCTGTAAAACAGTTCTCAATAAAGTCAAAAAAAGCTGTTTTAAACAAGCTATCGAATATTTAAAATAATTTTCATACTTAAAAAACTGTGACGTCTACAATATATCTATTTAATCAGTTGAAAAATTATTATAAGACCCTAAATAGAACATAATAGTTATTTTTTTTATTAATCTTTCTTTTTCTTTTTTGTCTTATTATGAATTAATAAACCATATCTTAACATTCTGCAGCATATATAAATTTTATTTTAATTGAAATCAGTATGCTAAAAAATGCTACAAAGTAATTTCGACTCACAATAGTTTTTTGTTTTTTTTTTGGGGGGGGGGGGGAGAACAACAGTTAATGCACATTAAATTCAAGTTCTACAGGTCCATGTATTAGACTACATTTCTCTGCTATTAATATTAGGTTGTAACGAAAGTTTCCCGCCACCGCAAACATCGTCAGCACACAGTTCTCGTTGGCGTATTTGCTCATATTTTGTCAAACGATTTTTGGCATTTGAAAGAAAGAGGTTTACTTTATAACATTGTGTTGTGAAATCTTTAAAAAATATAGTTATCATTAAGTATAAGGTGTCTCAAATGGAACTATCACTCTAGAGGATTAGAACCATCATTTACTTTCAGTTGTGTTGCAAAAAGTCAGCTACATAATATCAACGAATTATGAGTACAGCTTTAAGTACTATTGTTGTATCATGTGGGCTGTTTGCAGGTTTGGTACCGAAAGTTCAAAAACAGTTATCTAAGGAGTGAGAGGTTAGTTTTTCAGGCAGATATGGCGGAAAACTTTCGTTACAACCTGATACTTTGCTTTAACTGCAGTTCTTCATTTTAAAACAGACCTTCAGAAGTTGCTTTGCCCAGTCTTCAATGTAAGACAATTTTTTTCATTAAATTCGAGGTAACGAAGCTTAAAAAAATCGAAAGAATGATGAAAAATAGTCAGTTGTTCATTGTATTGTATTTAGCGCAAACCAGACGAGGGTTACCTGTCTGCGAAAGAATGCCTAGAGAGAAGGACTTTTATGGGGTTCTAACGCGTATTCACGTTACATCTGGAGAGAACCACCCAAAATTTCAGACCTTTAGATCGGAAGCCACGCGGTAAGCCAGAACCCTGGACCTTCACACTTCAGACATCTACCATATTCAGCGTCTTATCGAATAGTACACGCAAGTGGGTGGGGGTTAGGCGTTCAACTCCCCACCCCCTTTCCGAAGAATTTTTGACAAAGCTTATAATTTTTTCGTTTTTTATATAAAGGTTATGCCTTTTAGTATAAAGATTACGTCCATACCCCCCCCCCTCCTCACCGTTCCTGATCTTATCCATTCGGCCATTGTGGGACCTTAATACATTATAAGCGGACGACTTTCTGCAAAAAACAACCAAAATTGAAATTACATCTGCACCTGTCTTGAATGTAGCTCCTTCTCTGTAGTAAAAACATGCACAAATATCTATTCTTGGAATCTGTTGTCTGAATTGTCAATTTTTTGTAACAAAAAACACTCAAAATGAAACTGGTGCTTAAAAGATGAAATAATTAAAACTTTATAAAATGACGGTTGCTAAACGAACTTTACGTACGTTTCGGTCCAAAAATTTTCAGCCTTCTTCCGTAGAAGTTCGCACACAGTGTCGCAGAAGAATGGGACTGAAAAATATACAAAAACGAAGAGCGAGTTGCCAGTCGGAAGGGAAAAAGCAAGAAATCAGGTAGGTAGAGTAAAAAAAGAGGTGGGGGGGAAGGAAGGTAGATAAAAATAAGATATAGATAAGAAATAAAATAAAATATAGAAAAATAAAAATAATAAGATAATAAAAAAATCACAAAATAGAAACATACAAACCATTAGAAAGCAAAACAACAAAAAAAAAAACAGAAAAATATAAAAATATTTTTTGTTTTAAAAGGAAAATATATTAATTTTTTTTTAATTTTACATTTTAATTTTAGTTTTAAACATAAATACAGAAAACACACACAATAACAACAAAATAAATAAATTAATAAATTTTAAAAGGGAGGGGACAGAGGAAGAAAGTAAATAGAACCTTACAACAACTGTTTCAAAGCAGAATTAATAAAAGGAATGGTAGAACCGTCGTTAACAAGACGCTTCCAGTGCTGTGCTGAGTAATGGAAAAACCAACAATATCTTAGCATTAGAAAATTGAAAACGATGGTTAGAATTCCAACAATGTGAGGCAACAGAAGATTTGAAAAGCTCGTGCTTAGAAACATATCTCTCATGCTCTTTGAGCCTAAATTTGAGAGCTCTTCTGGTCTGGCCAATATAGCCCAGATCACAAGATCCACAAGGAATATGATAAACACTCCAACGGTTCTCAGTAGGAATAGAATCTTTAAGGGAAGAGAATTTAAGTTTATTCACAGGTTTAAAAATGACTTTGAAAAAGAAGTTTTTGAGAAGTTTAGAAATTTTATAGCAAAAAGGTGGAAAGAAAGGTAGTACAATTAATTGATTAAGATAATTAACAGTAGTAGAGGAAGAATTAGACTTATTAAATTTAGAAAGAGACTTATCAATAATAGAGGTGCTGAAACCACGAGAGGCATCTAAGAACAAATTTCGATAGCACAGAACAAACTGAAAGTTTTTGATGGAAACGATGGTTAGAGAGAACATGAGGAGGTAAAGAGACAGAAAAGGATTTGCTGAAAACAGAAGTAGGGAAACATTTGGAATTCTTAGAAAGAATATGCAAAAAAAGCAAAGAATTGTTACACTCCTGCTTCGAAAGTAAACTGGATACACGAATCAACCAAATTAACATTCGGAAAGTAAATTAGAACTATCACCATTGGAATCCATAAGAACGAAAGTATCGTCAGCATATCAGACGCAGCACGAAAAATTGCAGGTCTTGAAGAGCTTCTCTTCAAAATAAGGCACATAAATATCACATAAAAGAGGTGAGAGAGGATTATCCATAGCAAGACCCTCGGTTTGTTTATCGAACGAACCATTAAAATGAAAGCTGTTTGTTTAAGACAAAAGTTAACTGAAGAGATAACTCCTTAATCTCCTGCGAAGTTTTTTTACATTTCTTATTTTTTTCGAAGTTTAAATGAACTGTATAGTAAAATCTCGTTATAACAGGCTTCATATTAACGAATAAAATGTTTCTATTACAGAATAATCGCATAGTACAAATTGAGACTCTATGAAATTGATCTGTTGCATTAGAGTAATGCTTACGCAGAAGATGGTCGTTGTACAATCTTTTTTTTCTTGTCCTGGTTTGAAACAGTTATGTAAACGCACAAACAGTCGCCACCTTTATGGTATCGGTGAAATTATTTCATCATATAGTGGAACGGGGAAAAGTTAGTCATAGATCATCAACTACTTCCTCTCATCTCAGGCTATTATTGTCAGTCGGCGATCATTTTTCAAACGCACCGAACAATGCCTGCAAAAGATTCTCGCATTCAGGAGACTATTAATCACGCGGACAACATGGCGACGGGACGAAATCCAGATACAAGATTCTACACAGAACTGCATCAATGCCAGAAAACGATATCATGCTGCTGTCCCGTATATAAACGATGAAGCCCAGCAGAAACATGGGAGAGATTCAGTACGCGTGTAAAGGCTGGGATGTACATTTTCGAGAAATTTAAAATTAAGAACCAAAACCCGCTTCACGGTTTCGGTACACGAACAAAAATAACCTAATTGCACCAGGAACTGAAAAAATTCATGATGTATCTTCATAAGCTGCACTACATACTCAAATAAATGAAAAAAAAAACGGTACCTTTTATGATACCGTCAGAAAATAATTCTTAAACATGGAATGGCAGAACAAAATTTTTCAAAGAGTTAGGCATTTTACAAAATTTTCGATTTTTAAGACATTTTTTAAAAAGTTTCGTAACTGATAGAGATATATCACAAATTACGCTGAATAGTATAACTTGTGCAGAGACACCTTAAAATTTTTCAAATCCCAGGCATAAATATTTTTTTAAATCAAAATCATGGAATTTTTTTCGAACTACAGTCTAAGAAGATGCGAATAGTGAATGAGTTATCAGAATAAAAATTAAAAAAAATTCCTCCTCTTTTAACATATTTCCTATAATTATTACTGACTTTTTTCTTTTTATTACTTTCCGAACATGTACCATCTAAGGAAAGTATTGTAATCATGAAAAATATAATAAAGAAATAAAAGCGATGATTGTAATAATAATAATAATTAAAAAAAAACATTGATGAGAAGAAGGGGCGGGAGGGGAGGGGATACTTTCCTGTTCAGATGAAATTTTATCCAAGCAAAAATAGAAAAAAAAACTTGGTCCGCTATTTTTAGAATATTTCGAAACTTTACCACTTCTCATAATGTGTATTGCTTCCATAGAAAAAAAAAAAACAAACAAAAAAAAAACACAGCCCTAATTTTCGATTTAATCTTATTTATGTTTACAAGAAAGCACATGAGCAATACTTGTGCTTGCTGCTCATACAGCACAATTGAACAAAAAATGCAAAACAAAAGAAATTATTTGAGTAATACATATTGATATCCGTTAAGAGCTGAATTGGGAAATGTAAGTACCTATTATAAAAATGTTAAATAAATCAAAGTATATAACATGTATTAGTAAAATTAGATGACATGCATTGTGGAACAAAATGAGGAAACTTTGCAAGAGATAAATTTAAATTAAACGGTAGTGGTCAGACGGACCAACAAATTTTTTTATTCTATTGGTCCGTTATCCGTTTTAGAGGTCTCTGACCTGCGGACCCCCATTAATTTCGAACCCTGGTTTTACCTGACTCGCAGAGTAATGGCTTTTGGTGAATGCCACTATGAGTGGATTTTAGTCTACAAAAACTCTCCGGTGGACATGTGCTAAAAATGAATTATAATCCGTCAAGTGTGGACATCATAAAAATATATATTCAGCTGTATAACACATCTTCAATTTTTTGAGCACACGCTAATTAGAATTTCGGAGGGAAAATGTCAACAGCTTTTTTATGTATAGATTCACTAATTATCGACATCATTTTCTAAAACTTATTGAATTTGTTAGCCAATGAAAGAATTTAAATATTTGTTAATAATCGTTTGTCTTTTTTCCCCTACCTTGGGGCCCCTAAAATAATCGAGGCTCATAAGAGAATGCCTACTGAGTTTAACCCTTTGAGGCGCACCCTTTCCCAATACTGAAAAAAGGGCAGCCGTTGCCATCGCTCGATTTAACTACCAGCAAGATGGCGGACGATCGAAACGTTCATCGCGTGCCGCAGATCTAGAGACCCTTTTCTGACGGCAGCTGGCTGTGCGCTGCCTTTTTTTAAGCATTGTGCAATCTAACCAGCTGTTCTCTCATTCTTCCATTTTTCAGCAGATGTCAGTGCTGTTAAAAATAATCGTGACCATTTTTTTTTTTTTTTTACGGGAAATGACGTGCTAAAAGTAAAGGATTCTCGTGGAGCTACGTCACCCGCAACTATTTTTATAGAAATCAAATCTATTCTTCGGGACTGGCAACAGTCAAAACTTCAGAGTTGGGTGTTCCCAGAGCGGGAACACTGCGCGTTAAAGGATTAATGGTTAATCCGGCTTTGCAAGCCGACGCTATAAACACTTTTCATCTGCGTTCGATATAGCGTCCAAAATCCGATGCAAAACGGTACTGTTGATACGACCCCCTTCTTTCGTTCGAAACTCCTTTTTAAAATGAACATCATCGTTTGTCCGATGAAGCGCGTCGCAAGCGAGCTAGCCTGAAACCGTTGTTCTTCTGTGCCGTGAATGCTCCAGTTAAAACACACGATTGAAATACAATGAGTTTGCTTCCCAAAACGGAATTTGTCGCTTGGCTGCTTATTCGAGAACACTTTCGCTGACGCTTTTTGCAGGATGCAACCGGAATGGTTGAGTATTCCGGTTGATCGAAAAGAAGAGAAGAAAAAAAAGGTGTGTTACTACTGTAATAGTTACTTGATTACTTATGAAGACTTTTTTTTTTTACTTTTTTAAAGAGGGATGATATTTTTTTTGTCAAGTTTTCTTTAGCGTAAATAAAGTAGTGTGGCAAGTGACGCACCAAGGATTTTAGTTAAGGGAGACTACAAATACTGATGAACTCGGCTATAAATAGTCGCTAGAATAATCTTAACCTCGGCTAGAATAATCTTAAGAGAGTAGGAACAATACTGATAGGAGTGACCAGCCACTTTCAATTATAAGTAAGTAGCTGTGTTTAGTACTGTGCAATGCACGAATAGTCAGTCAATCGTTCAGCTCGCATCTCTGTTAACCCTTTAACGCGCAGTGTTCCCGCTATGGGAACACCAAACTCTGACGTTTTGACTATTGTCAGTCACGAAGAATAAATTTGATTTCTATAAAAATAGTTGCGGGTGACATAGCTCCACGAGAATCCTTTTTTTTAGCACGTCATTTCCCGTAAAAAAATGGTCACGGCTATTTTTAACAGCACTGACATCTGCTGAAAAATGGAAGAATGCGAGAACGGCTGGATAGATTGCCCAATGCTGAAAAAAGGGCAGCCGCTGCCATCGCTCGACTTAACTACCAGCAAGATGGCGGACGATTGGAACGTTCATTGCGTGTCACAGTTCTAGAGACCCATTTTTGACGCAGCTGGCTGTGCCGCACAGACAGCTGTCGTAAAAAAAGGGTCTCTAGATCTGTGGCACGCGATGAACATTTCGATCGTCCGCCATCTTGCTGGTAGTGAAGTCGAGCGATGGCAACGGCTGCCCTTTTTCAGCATTGGGAAAGGGTTGCGACTAAAAGGGTTAAAGATGCGACGTTCTTCTGGGATGTTGCATCTTTAAAATGGTGGGGGGCAAACAGATAAAAGAAAGTAAGATATTAAAGTATTTTATTTTTGATCATTGCAATTAGAGTGTAATCTAAGAGATGAAGTATTGGAATTTACTATGCGATCTTGTAAAAAAAAATATAACATGTATGTAATTCATTTGCAATAAGGTATGTGATACAGCTCATATCCATCATATACATAAATTTTCTAGCAATAAATGCATGCTTAAGGCTATTTTTTCAAAGCGATAGACGCCACAGAACTTTTGAACAACTTTTAAACCAAAAAAGTCATGGTGAATACTCAAAAATTTAACTATGTTTCTTCATTGAATGCACTATGCACTCATTTTAACAGTGACCTTTTATGTCTCCGCTTTCAAAAAGCACAAAAATGCACCTTAATGCATAAAAATAATACTTAAGCATAAAAATCGTTTTCAAACACGGTCTAGAATGATATCCGTTTGGAAAAGTATTGCAAAATTCCGTATATTTCAGATTTTTTTTCTCAGTGTTTCGCAATAATTATAGGTTTAATGCTTGTAATCGTACATAGAACAAACAGCTTGAAAAATAACCGAACATACTAAACTTTTTCGATTCTATCACAGTTGGAATCTTTAAAGAGGTGGTCAACAGTCCCATGATTTTTTTAAATAACAGCCTTAAGGCAGTTAGAGCATGGGAAGACAAACAACAAGCCGAAGTCGTAAACACTTCTGAGCGTCGTCGGGAACTGTAAAATCAAAAATTTCAACTGTCAACTTTTGTTTAAAGTATATATTTTTTTATCCCGACAATTGAAAGTTTTTCTTCGAAATATTACAGGGTGTGAAGAAAAATTCTTTCCCGGGTTTAGTGGGCTTATAAAAGATATATATTACCAATATAGCAATAGACTTTATTGGATAAAGAAATGTTACAAGTTTTATTTCACAAAAGTCGAATATGTGAACCTTCCGTGACAGCGACGGATTAAGCAATTTTGTCGGGGGTAGGGGTGGTGGGAGAGCACTTAGTTTGTTCTCCAAGAAAGACAAAACTTTCAATGTTTCTTTCTCCTGTAAAGTCTTCCCCAAGAAAGAAACATTGCAAGTTTTGTTTCACGAATAACGGGCTTCCTCGCCATTAGATTGGACGAGGTTATGCCGACGACAATCTGCTTCTTTCGTGGCCACCTCGCTCTCCGGAGCTAATTCCAAGCGATTTTTCTTCTTCTTTTTTTAATAAGGCTACATAAAAGATCGTTTCTTCGTGCCAAAAACGAAATTTACACCAAAGGATCACAACAGCATTTGTTAATATGTTAAAACGAGTGAGTGAGTGTGGAAAGAATTTGATTTTAGACTTGGTATTTGCTACTTCACGAAACAAGGACGGATTATAGGGGGAGCGGAGGGGCTAGCTCCAATTGAGAAAAAGAAATTAATGTAAAAGATCCTATTTTACTTTCATAAAATGGATGTATATGTCAATTGTCTAACTAACCGCCCCCACCGACAAACTAACTGCCCTCCCTCCCGAACAAACTTGCATTAATCCGCCCCTGCGTACTCATTACCATAAGCATAGTAAGTTTTGTCTTTCTTGGAGGACAAACTAACTGCCCTCTCCCAGCCCCCACTCCCGACAAAATTGCATTAATTCGTCGCTGTCACGAAAGGTTCACATATTGGATTTTGTGAAATAAAATTTGTAGCATTTCTTTCTCCGATAAAGTCAACTTTGATGCTGTATTGGTAATATACATATTTTTATAAGTCTTCCAAACCCCGAAGGAAATTGTGACACATCCTGTATTTATAAACTTTTTCTTTTTCTTTTACACAAAACAGTTCACAGATAGTAAAAGTAATTAAAATCAGCCGCAGCCGCCTGCAATTTCACCTTAATTCGCCGTAATTAACAATCGACAGACGACTTGAAACAGCTATTGGCGACCGTTGAACTAAATCTGGGACATTGTTTAATTACAAATTATACCCGAAATCGCTTTGGGAACGATTTAAATAGCTGTTTACTTCACCGCCTCTAAAACATTTCGGCAAGCTTCGCTTCGTATAAGCAATTCAGAAGTTGTTGGAATTTCCCACGCGTTGTCGATATTCAGACATAAATAAATTGAGGAAATCGCCAGTTTCAAATCAGATGCAATTCAAATATATGCTGGGGATTGCATGTTTGGGGAGAAAAAATGTGTTGCCTAATTTTTTCACTAACCGCATCGCTAACAATTTGATTCAATAAACGTCACTTAAAATAAATTAAAATTAAAGCACACATGTTCTTAGGTAATTAGACATGTGAATTGCTCTAAATACTTTTACTCGAGTTATGATAATATTTATGAGAAATTATTGCGTGTATGATCCAGTTAAATGTTTTTCACACACAATGAGCACGTTTTATGATGACATTCTGGTAGTTTTGTTACGTATTGTTTACGAAACAAGCCTATTTTAACGTATAATGATTTGAGTATGATTAAAATCTTGAAGTTTTTTTAAAACTTGAAACAATGGAGAGCAGTATATGGAATTTTTACAACGGAACAAAAAAGATCAAATTAATGGTTTTGACCTGTGTTTACATTTTTCTTTTTCGAAAAGAGCAGGGAAGATTAATAAAAATGAAAACGTTCTATAGAGAAAAAGGGCACAATCTGTTGAGAAAAAAGACGATTTTCTCGATATCCTACTGGATTACAGTTAGTTTTCTTCTTCTTTTTTTTAAATGGCACTTTCCTTATTTGCTATTTCTCCTTACATTGTAAATTAATCATCGAATTGTAGAACAAACGACTTTAAAAATATGTTACATCAAACAAAACGTGGAGCTTACTCTACATTAAAAACTGTCACAGAACTATTTTTTTTATAAAAAGAACGTTGTATTTTTAAAGCATTACGATTTGATAAATAAAAGCCAAGAAAGCAAATCTTATTTTCTATTAATAAAAGGGAGGCACTAAAATAAATAAATAATAAGAATGAAAATATCTGGGTCCGGGAACGGGGCCCTTTAAAATCGCCAGTCATGAGCACTGGTTTTGACAGATTTTTAGCTTTTTAGGGCATGGAGATTGAGGAGTCTTACAATCACGAAAGTGAAATGCTCTCTTTTCGCTGATTTTTTTATATTGGAAATCCTGTATTTTTAACGTTTTTTAACATGGCTGAAAAGTGTTTATGAGTTCGACTTCATGAACTCCAATTAAGTTTATGAGCAATAAAATATTTCTTTGAAATGATTTTATCGATTTTTTTATCATTTAAGTGAAAGAAAAATGCTACATTTTTATCAATATTATCAAAAGTAATTAAATGCAGTTTATGATTTATTTCTCGAAAAAGAGACAAGGCTTACTTTTTCTCTCTGTAAAAGAGCAGGGTACATAGGCACTATGAAAAGGCGAAAGGGCACGGCGCCCTTTGAAAAACGCCGAGCGTGATCACTGCCAAAGCGTTTTTTATATATTTCACCCAGTTTACAGATGAATAGTTTTGAGAAGAAATAGCCAAAGATCTACGTACCTAACACTTTGTTCTTAGCTTATTCTAATACTTATTCTGTTTTTCTTTTTTTTTCTTTTTTTCCGGTGAAGGAGTTGCAAGTAACTATCGCTTGGAGACTAGATCGCTGAATAATCCATTTTTAAGAGTTGCAATCCAGGCTCTTGGATGGACCTCTTTTGTTCGAATAAACTGATCGGATTAGCAGAAGATTACGACTTTTTTTTAAGCACACAATCTTATAAGACATTGACCGCAGTTAGCTGAGCATCGTTTAACCCTTTGAGGCGCAACCGTTTCCCAATGCTGAAAAAAGGGCAGCCGTTGCCATCGCTCGACTTAACTACCATCAAGATGGCGGACGATCGAAACGTTCATCACGCCACAAATCTAGAGACCCTTTTTTGACGCAGCTGGCTGTCCTTTTTTTCAGCATTGGGCAATCTATCCAGCTGTTCTCTCATTCTTCCATTTTTCAGCAGATGTTAGTGCTGTTAAAAATAATTGCGACCATTTTTTTACGGGAAATAACGTGCTAAAAAGTAAAGGATTCTCGAGAAGCTATGTCACCCGCAACTATTTTTATAGAAATCAAATCTATTCTTCGTGACTGGCAACAGTCAAAACGTCAGAGTTGGGTGTTCCCAGAGTGGGATCACCGCACTTTAAAGGGTTAACAGGGTTCGTTTTTGTCATTTGGTTTATAAATGTTATGGGCCCAATTAATAGATGTTGGCACTAATGCGTGCTCGATGTAATGCACTAGAAAGAGACATCGTGAAACGACTCCCCAGATAGATGCAGCACTTCTTTTGTATTAGGTACTACTAAATCACAAACAGTTGGATAATCTACAGTTGTCTTTTGTTGGTGAACAATCCAAGTCGCTAGAAAGTCTGAAACCTTCGCGAATATTGTCTCCCTACACCCTGTAGTTTTGCGACTGCCTCGAAAAGTGTGACTAGGCTTGATTTTTTTCTCTCTCGTTTTACTATAATAAAACGTTTTACAGGATGACTCTGTAAGAGATCTATTAATTCTACATTCACCCATAATGGTGGAAACCACGCTAGAATAAACCTCTATTCATTTTACTCTTGTTTGAAATAGATTAACGTTTCTTAGCAGGGGATCTCATGGCTGCGAGGGTTTGCGCACCCATCTCTGCCAGCCGCCTGCGAGCGGTGAGGTCTCGGGTTCGAATCCCGTTAACCCATGGTTGTCATTTCCACCCCCTTCTTCTGTGTTTGTACATCTGTTGTGCTCTCTGTTATTAATAAATGTTATATGGAATTCATAAATGTCAAAACGGATATTCAGGGGTATAAGACCATCCTCGAGATTGCAGTCAGAAACCTCAAGAACAATTCAAACCAATCAACAAACGTTTCTTAAATGCGCTTTTTAACGTTTCTTAAATGCTGCATGTTTCTACCCAAGGAATGATAGTTAGCTGTATAGCCTGACAAGTAATAATGATGACCCTAACTATGGTCCTAAATTGGAACTTTATTTATCATGTAGTCTAATCGATTTTTATGTTAAGCCATCGTAAGCGAACAAACAAAATTGGCTTCGCTATATCTACCGGTTGATCGCGATCGACTTGTTGGCCATCTCTCGTCTATAGTAATATAATCTATAACTGTGATAATATTTCCATGACAATCCATCATGCTTATTTTACTTAGAGCCAGATAAAGAAGCTGAAATCATAAAAATGTTTGAACTTGATAGAAAGTATTGCAAGCATAACAATGATAGTTATTAAACTTAACCTAAAAATGCATTTCCTATTTAGCCATTATGCTGATACGTAAAATAACTATTGACTTTTTTCAGTTCTATATCAGATATAATAAAAAAAAAATAATCTGGCTATAAAAGGGATTACCTACATTAATGTACGTCATGCTACAGAAGTAACAGAGATGAAGCTACACCCAATAATGCCAACGACCCTTCAGAAAAAGGGGGATTTTTGTTTGCATTAATTTTACTAACTGGCTCTACTAACAGTGATATTGACCTCGTAGAGTTAGTGACCTTGCTACTTGTTCTAAAAAGGGAAGTCTTTGTATTTTTTCTCCATTACAACCTGTCTTCAAAGGCTTCCGTTTTGTTAGAAAAATCGAATGAGCAGCTGAAATATTTGAAAAGAACTTCGCATCCACATACGTATTTTTTTTTCACCGGTATTTATTTTATTTTTAGAATTATTCAACATGCAGAAAAAAACCTTTTGATAATTTTAAAATACAAGATGTCCCAAAAACATTGCGACAAACTTTTAGGAGAGGTATGGTACATGATAAGAATTTAGAATCACACAATAATGTGGGGTTGGAAACGTCGTCTTCATATTAGCTGTTAATAATCACTTTGGAGAAACGAGAATGACAGTGAACTTTCCGATCTCGTCGTTCGTCTAAGAACTAATAGATCTTTCACTGAAAGTGCGTGACTAAAATTGATACTAAAAAAAATTTTTTTCATTTCATTGATAAAATTCTCGGGGGCGAGCCCACTGTTTATGAAACTTCGTTAAGAAAATTAGACGAACACTTCAACACTTTTCCCAAAGGGATTATTAATAGGTAAATAAAAATCATATTTTTTAAAAAAAAGAAATATTGCTATGTGATTCTGAATCCTCATGATGTGTCCTTCCTCTCCTAAAATTTTGTCACTATATTTTTGGACACCCTGCATAAGTATGTCACGTTCGGTAAATTATGTTATAGATTTTATAATAAATTTTATCGAATTTTAACTGAAGCAGTAGATTATTTTGGCAAAATTTTAAGACAATATTCTTGCATTCCTCTGAATTCAAGGTTTATTTGCAAGGTTACTGGGAAAAAGAGAGAAAGCAAGACGTAATAACACAAAAATGAAGACTTTAAACGTATCTGTACCAACAAAAGGGTATCTATCTTTTTTTCTTTTAAAAATAGATTGTAGCCAAGACATTGTGAACAATTTCTCAACACTTACAATCTTTAAGTAACTGGTTGTCTCTGATACTTGTCTCGAGCTTCAAAGTTGCTCAGTCACAACATACTTAACTTGTTGAGAAAAGCGTATCGAATATTATTTAGAGCCATACGTACTTCCAGGAGATTCCATCTAAATTTTGATCTCCATAAGAAGAAGAAAAAAAATTCTGAATATTGGCACCAATTAGAAACTGTTACTAAACGATGAGGAGAGTTTCCGGAACAGCAGATTTAGCAAATACGTACGTTAACATTCTGTACAGCTGCAGAAAAAAAATCCCACTTGTACTTTTTTTGGCCGTCGTTTGCCGTACAGAAGAGTTACATATACCAATCGTTTATGATTGACGTACACTTTAATTTGCTATACATAAAAACTGCATAACGGTCATCTCCGTATTAAAATTCGCACTAACTCCCCCCCCCCCAATAGCAACCCCCAGATTTCACTTGATATTTCAAAAATTTAGCTCATTTTAACCCCGGATATCAATTTTCAATAAATTTGAACTGAAAATGAGTGAGTGATGAGCTTCCAAAATCTCCCTCCCGCTATATTAAAATATTTCTTCATTCATATCTCATATAATATTGATAACAAGAAGCTGATTTTTATTCGTACTATTAGAACTAAACAACCCAAACATAATTTAATGTTATTATGAATTTTAATAAATTATTAATATGAATTATGAATTATTCAATTAATATTCAAAAAATTACGGATAGCGACCCAGCCAAATTTCGATGGAAAATAGATGCAGAAAGTAATATTACATGGCTATGTAAAATTTCAAATTTGTGCGTTCATAAGTTTAATTTATATTAAATAAAATGCGTTATTTTCGTGAGTTAAGGAGCCATATATATATTTATTAAGTGACATTTTTTTTAATTGCGTAAAATAAACGTAAATTAGATTTCTTTTGCACAAAAATAGTAAAAGATAGCGGTGTTAAAAAATAGCAAATTTTGAAGTAAATA
Source organism: Cheiracanthium punctorium (assembly GCA_038373885.1). NCBI lineage: Eukaryota > Metazoa > Arthropoda > Arachnida > Araneae > Cheiracanthiidae > Cheiracanthium > Cheiracanthium punctorium. The sequence goes on from JAWZYV010011833.1 coordinate 134,376, forward strand.
AATTCTAGGTTTGTACAGTTTGATGGTGAGGTCTATAAAGCGTCTATTGTTGCGTCCGCTACTATTTCCCCAAAATATTTTTTTTCATGTATAGAATTAGATGCAGTAGGTGTATGTATTCCTTACAACGTCTTATTTCTGAAAAACTAACAACCTGAAGATTCCAGGCATGAATTTGGCCCTTTTCAATTTCTGAAGCATCAGGACTTTGGACTTCCCCAAACTTTATCAACCATTCAAAAATCACATTTTTCTGGCTGAATTTTTTCATCTGACTATAAATTAAAATACCGCTTAAAGTCTTATAAACATATTGCACACTGGAAACAGTATATTAAATTAAGAAAGTGAAATAATAAACACAGTGATAATATTGGGTCGGCAAAAAAGTGGTTGCGTTTTTTACATGAAATTCAAACAAATACATTTTCAATCATGAAACCATTCTTCATGTTCTAGTTCGACTGAGCTGAGTAACTTTCATGCTTGAAATCAAAAGAGCAGAGAAAAGATTTTCACTCCTGGCAACATTTCACTTATCTAAGAAACCCTATAAGTACTCAATAACAATTTCAAAATTAGAAAGATTTTCAAAATCGTAAGCAGTCGTTTTACTAGTCGTTAAAAAAAAAAATCCTTGACCATTAAAAATGAGCAATACCAAATAAGTAAAGTAGCTTAAAATATTAAAATCGTTAAACGTGAACTGAAGTTTTTGCTTAGTTAGTCATAGACTATACACATGAGTTTGATGATAGTGGAAGTTGTGATACTGCACAACACTATTTCAAAGTTTATGTAAGCTTTATGCATATTTTCTTTCTTTTTTTCCATAAAGAAATAAATATTAATAAAAAAGAATACATAAAAAACAACAGTTCATGCAAAAAGTCATAAATAAATAAATAAATTAATTAATAATAACGATAACTTTGAATAATAAAACATCGTCGAAATTTTAGTGTACATTTTCTTTTTAAAAAATTTCAAACTTAAAATAAAGAAATGTATTGATTACTTAAAAAGTTGCGCAGTGTAATGAAATAGTGCAATACAATTCAAAAGTAGAATTGAAAAAAGTAATACAGACTGTGGAAACCAGTCAATACCAAGTATTTTTAATCTACTGAATACAAAATGAATTCTTAATTTGAATTCAGTTCACACTGAAGGCAATAGTATTATTCTCATTAGAGTGACTCATGTACCACCTGTAAGTACCACCTATGGTACGCATACCATCACTCGAGAAGCATTGCTCTAATAAACATAGAAGTTATAAGGACACTTTACATAAAAATAGCGCATATTACTTCCATCAGAACGGCGTGCCCTCTCTTTTAAATTTTAATTAGGTAACTTTTGCGTGAGCTGAGTGTAGGTTGCTAGCTCCGAGCGTGATGTGTACATTTCAGCCTACGACCAAACTAGATTTTCATCGAAGACCAGTTGTTGGTTAGTGGAAACTAGGCGAAAAAAAAGTTTTTCTGCCAAAGGCTGTTGTTATTGATTAATATCTTCATCTAAATATAAATGAACTTTGGATAAAATCTTTTGTATGCAGATTTTTAACGAAATGAGTAATTGTGTTACACTTTAAAGATGAAGAAATGTTTATACCTTTTAGTCATTTTAATACAAATAATAATAATAATAATTAATAAGTCTAATAATCATTTCTTTTAAACTAACTTTCTAGTTTGCAAAGAGTAAAGTAGTTAGGGATATGATAAAATGATTTAAATTTATAAATGCAATCTTTCATCAATAGCAGAACTGAAATAGTTAAATAAATGGTTGAACCATGCATACGAAATGCGTAATTGTGTTGTACGTTAAATACAGGGAAGAACCTATAATTTTTAGTAATTTTACTATAGATAATAATAATAATTAATTAATTAGGATACTAAAGATATAAACAAGGCATAAGTTTTCCTCTATTTTAAGTTCAATTGCATACAAAAATGTAAAAATGTTAAACATACAATTAAAATTATTTAAGCTAACAAATAATTAACTCATTTCCTTCTAATATCAGATAATCAGCCATTAACTTAATTATCTAATAATAGAAATGGAAATTATAAACTAAAGAATTGGATCATACACTTATAAAAAATAGAAACACTTAAAATCAAGCACATCGTAATGAAATTCAAAGGCAACCAAATCTTATAAATAAAAATGAAATTCTGTTTGTTTGTTTGTTTGTTTGTTTGTGGATTTGATTCGTATACAAATCCACAAAAATGGACCTATCGGCCGGAAATTTAGCACAGATATGTAAAATAATATAGAATAAACCATAGTCCACTTTAAAACTTTGAAAGTCCACCCGTTCCCGGAATTTAAGAGATTTTTTATGCTCTTCACGCAAAAATCTTTCCGTAATTGTAACCCCTGTAGTGAAAAAAGTGTGAAATAAGGATCGTGGTTGCCATGTGTGGCGATTTTGCCGAATAAAATGTCGTTCGTATACAAATCCACAAAAATGGACCTATCGGCCTGAAATTTAGCACAGATATGTAAAATAATATAGAATAAATCGTAGTCCACTTTAAAACTTTGAAAATCCACCCGTTCCCGGAATTTAAGAGATTTTTTATGCTCTTCACGCAAAAATCTTTCCGTAATTGTAACGCCTGTAGTGAAAAAAGTGTGAAATAAGGATCGTGGTTGCCATGTGTGGCGATTTTGCCGAATAAAATGTCGTTCGTATACAAATCCACAAAAATGGACCTATCGGCCTGAAATTTAGCACAGATATGTAAAATAATATAGAATAAATCATTCCACTTTAAAACTTTGAAAGTCCACCCGTTCCCGGAATTGAAGAGATTTTTTATGCTCTTCACGCAAAAATCTTTCCGTAATTGTAACCCCTGTAGTGAAAAAAGTGTGAAATAAGGATCGTGGTTGCCATGTGTGGCGATTTTGCCGAATAAAATGTTTTAAATTCTCAAAGTAAAAATAAAAGAATAATAATGATTTTTTTTTGTTAGTTTATATTCGTAAGGTTATTTTTTTTTAATTATAATATCGTGTGCATGGGAAATCAGAGCAGGAATGTAATGCTTTACACGCAAAACAATAAGAATTGAAGATTTCCGAGGCTAATGTGTAAATTGTTTTAGTTTGGCGAAAAAATAAAATGGCTGAAATATGGATTTTGAGTAAGTGAGTTCTAGCGGTTTGCACAGTTTTCGGCTTGGCGCAATTTATTGAGAGCTTAAGGAAATAGATTTTTGAAAACAAGTGCAAAGGTTTTATTAGAATACAGCGGTAAATTTTAATGATCCGTGAAGAAATAATGCAGTTATTAAGGGATTTCAAGCGATCTAACTTCAGAATTCTCGCCAATTGAGTACATTGATTTAAGTTGGGGGAATTCCGCCAAATTTCAGAAAATTGAAATCTTCTCATTTAGTACATCGGAGTAACGATGAATAAAACACATTGTAGTTGATAATTTAAAAAAAAATCGGCTGTATTAAGAAATTCCAATTTTCAAATAAATGCGTGCTACTCTTTGGCGGTCGAACCATTTCCCATATTGATTGCTGCTAAGTCAATGCTTCGAATGATTCCCTGAAAAAACTCTTGCAAAATGGCGTATGTTGGCACTTTGGCGAGGCTTAGATTTGAAACTGGATTTTATTTGAGACTGATATATATAATAACACTGGTTATAGATAATAATGAATGTTGGTATGTGTTTATGAGGTTGAAAAACTCCAGCACCGTTGAGCACCGTTGCACGATGAAATTTGGTTCACCTAAGTCTTTTATGATGGAGAAAGTTTTTATGCTATCCGTTTTCCTTAACTTGCCACTTGGTGCCGCAGCACAACGTTGAATTCTATTCCGTTTAGCCGTTTGCTATGCGAATATCGTCCAACCGATTTCGATGAAATTTGGTACAAGCGAATATTAGAACACGGAGAATATTTTTCACTATCCATTTTGCTGTAACTTGCCGCTAAATGGCGCTGGAAAGCATTAACTTCTATACCGTTCGACCGATCGGCATAAAAATTTTTATACTTACACATTTGAGCACGAAGAATATATTCTAACTGCGTTCCTTTTGATGTTACTCACCACTAGATGACACTGCAATGCATTATTATTTTAACTCGCCACTAGATGACGCTGCAGCAGGCCAAATTCTTGACCATTCAAACGGTCGCTATGAAAATCAGTATACATAGCTATTTGAACAATGAGAATATATTGGCGTTATCCATTTTGCTATAACTCGCCACTTGACGGCACTGTAGCAAATCATTACTTTAATTAACTACTAGATGGCCCTGCAGTGTATCACTTCTTGACTGTGTAAATGATCGTTATGAAAATTGGTATACACAGATAGTTGAACACGGTCGCTATGAAAATCTGTATACATAGCTATTTGAACAATGAGAATATTTTGGCGTTATCCATTTTGCTATAACTCGCCACTTGACGGCGCTGTAGCAAATCATTACTTTATTGAACCACTAGATGGCCCTGCAGTGTATCACTTCTTGACTGTGCAAATAATCGCTATGAAAATAGGTATACATAGATATTTGAACACGGGGAAGAGTTTGGCGCTATCCATTTTCCTATAACTTGCCACTAGATGTCGCGTCAACACATGAACTTCAGGACTGTGCAGCCGATAGTCAAGAAAATTCGTATACATCGATATCTGAATGCGAAAAATATTTTCGCCGTATCCGTTTTGCTAAAACTCGCCACTAGATTGCGCTACGCCGCATGGCCTTCTGCACCGTACAAACGATTGCCTTGCAATTCGGTATGCATGATTATTGGATACAATATAACGCGATATCCACTTTGCTATATCTGTTTATTACAATGAATAGTAATCACCACAAATCGTAATATCAAAAAGTCCATTCATTCCCGTGCGAAGAACGGGTACTTCAGCTAGTGATATATAAATTTATTGAAAATGAAATGCCGAAGAAGAAATTGTATTAAATTTTATTTTCCTTTGAATTAACAGTTTTAGATATGAACCCATTGCAAACTCCGTATAAAATAGGGGCGTTTGCATGCTAAAATAACAAACTTTTTATCTGAAATGTGATAAGAGTTTAATATCTAAAATTTTTTCCTCTTTTGTTTATAAAAGATTGTTTTTTTTTATATTTTATCATCATGATATTTTTAAAGGGTTTCATAAAAAATGTTATTAGCTGTTCTTAAATGTATGCAGATCCTGCGAATACCTAGTTCTAATTCAAACAATGGTGTTTGGAACATCAAATGCTAGTTTGAAATCACATATTTGTGAAAGAGATTTCTTAACAGAATGTTAAAAATGTGATTCTTCCAAAATAACAATTCGGTAAGCACTGTATGTCTATTTTACGATAAAATTATGCATAACTTGGTCGTTCTTCTGGTTTTACAACGCGCCAGCTTTTATTACGTTGTTACTGAGATGTTTTAAGAATTGCTTCCCAAATAACAAATGTGCTACAATCGAATACCTAAAAAATGACATTCAACAAGTTACATTAAGTACACAAGCAAGCAAGCAATACAAGATATATTAAGCAATAAGCAGAACAAGTTAAGTTCTAACCAAGATAACTCAGTCGAAACGCTGTAAATTGCTACATATAAAGCAATTTCTGCAAATAGCCTCCTATCATCAATCTATCATTAATGAAAGGACATATTTCATCTTTACTTTCATGAAAAAATAATTACATAATTAATGAAAAAATTTAAATGTTTGATTAATAATCATTATTATTAGTAAATAGTAAGATAAGATTTCATTTTGTGGGAATTTTTTTTTTTTACATAAAGGCATATTGCATTTACTGGGAACTTTTTTTAAAAAAGTAAGAAAGTGAAATTGGGTCCCATTTTATGATACTCAAATGGAAAAAAAAAGTTAATCAGTGGCAATTTTTTTCCAACTATAGTTAAAAAGCTTTTCGAATCCTCTTAAAAGGAACGGATGCTGCTGCTATTTTTTTTACCGGATATCTGCAAATCTATTTAAAACACAAAGACCTGTTAACAGAAAAGCTAAGGAAGACTGCTTTGAGAAGACGGTAAATGAAAATTATTGTATACCGATTATGGTAAAATATCCTCCATACGGAATAGCAAAGAAATAAGGCTGAAACAGATGGTGCCAAAATTTTGAGAAATTACTAGTAAAGTAGCGGGATTTGAATTCTCTAGGGCTAAATTTTTTTACTTCAGTTCCGAAACATCATATTATTTTGGTACATAAATAGAAGTAAACTAATTATGTCATGGACTTGGAATATTACAAGTTGTACTATACAATGTAGTGAACGGTCAGTTAATATCAGTTACGAAAAATTTTAGAAAAAGTTCCTAAAAATCGAAAATTTTGCAAAATGTGTCAGTCTTCGAAAACATTATTGCTCTGCAATTCCATGTTTGAGAACATTTTCTGGAAGCTTCATAAAAGGGACAGTTTTTGCATTTATTTCCGTGCGTACGTAGTGCAACTTATGGAAAATTATCCTGAAATTTTATTTATTTATTTATTTATTTTTTTTTTTTTTTTGAGTCCCTGGAAAAAAACTGGCTTTTTAAAATTTGTGTACCAAAGACCATGAGGCCGGTTTTGAATCTTCAAATTACAGCTTTAAGGGTATTCCTTTTGAAAAGCGATCAAGGCCACAGGACATAAGAGCAAGCAAAATAAAAATAAACCCATATGGTAATGATTCCCTTCCTATGTGCATTGTTGCTTCCAAGGTTGGGTTAACCCTTTAACGCGCAGTGTTCCCGCTCTGGGAACACCAAACTCTGACGTTTTGACTGTTGCCAGTCACGAAGAATGGATTTGATTTCTATAAAAATAGTTGCGGGTGACATAGCTCCACGAGAATCCTTTACTTTTTAGCACGTCATTTCCCGTAAAAAAATTGTCACGATTCTTTTTAACAGCACTGACATCTGCTGAAAAATGGAAGAATGCGAGAACAGCTGGATAGATTGCCCAATGCTGGAAAAAGGGCAGCCGTTCCCATCGCTCGACTTAACTACCAGCAATATGGCGGACGATCGAAACGGCTGTGCGGCACAGCCAGCTGTCGTCAAAAAAGGGTCTCTAGATATGTGCCATGCGATGAACATTTCGATCGTCCTACAACTTGCTGGTAGTTAAGTCGAGCGATGGCAACGGCTGCTCTTTTTTCAGCATTGGGAAGGGTTGCGCCTCAAAGGGTTAAGGGTGTTCCTCTTGACAAGTGATCGTCGTCTCAGGACTTTTGAACAGGTTTCAAACAAACGAACGATGTTAAGGGGACAGCCTACTTTTAAAATGCCCAAAAAATCGATTTTGAGATTTTTTTCTCATTAAATAGCTTACTTTATTCTAAAAAGATTGATACCAACCATTTTTCTGTATGACATTTATTTGTTGAGATAAAAAGGAAAATGTAAACGCAAGTTGGGCAGCATGCTGTAGAAGCTGCAACTAAGGTTGACACTCAAAGAATAAAAGAGGGAGAATAGAAATGTACAGAATTTAATTTAGAAACTCGAAGAGCCAGAAAAATGCTCATCAGTTCTCAGTTTGAGGCAATAAAAGAAAACGAAGGCATTGTGCATGAAAGCGGAAAATTTTAAATCGAAATTTCATAAAGTGAAATAAAATCAAATTTTTATGTTGCAAAGTAAAAATAAATATATATATATGGATATAATTATTAAAATAACTTCAAAACATGTACTTTACCAATATTAATGCCTTTATATCCTAAAAATTTATCTTTTGTTAAGGTATGTACATATATTTTCATATTTACAATTGTCGAGCTTTTCTTTAGACTGATGTTTCTTAAGCCATATTAAAACATATTTTGGGTTAATCATATTAAGTACTCCGTAAAATTATTCTTAAATAGTAAATGTTTCATTAGAAAATGTTTTTAACTTTTAAAAATTAAAATTTATGTTCCAAAACAACAATTTGAACTTTAATTGGCGTTTTCTCAAAACACTGTTTTTCAAGTTTGCGCGCATGATATTTTAAAAACTATTTAAGATATCAACTTGAAATATTTCTCAGGCATTTATTCTAATATAATGAACAAAATGAACTAAAATGAAATGGTTGTGTTTCATAGAAAAAAAGTTATGATTTTAAAACTATCAAAATTTTTATGGTAATTTAAATTTTCAGATTAAATGATTTTTTTAAATTTAAATTATGAAAATAATTAAACCATTTTAGTTTAGATTGTTAATTTGAATGTCTTGTTTAATTTAGAAAAAAATTATGAGGTTCAAAGGAATTCTAATTGAGATATCTTGCGCGCAGTGGGAAAGTACCCTTGAATTTTTTTTTCCAATATTGTGTGGTAAAATAATATTTTTAAAATTATCACCTTTATAATAAACTAAAATAATATTTTTAATCAATAGAGTAATGTCATAGTAGTTAACTGAAAAAAAAGTTATGTTTCTGCATGCATTCATTATTTTTTTTAAAATTATGAAAGTTGATCTAAAATTTATACATTTTCCCATTCTTAAAAGTAGGCTGTCCCCTTAAAGTGTTGAAAAATTAATAATGCTTCTTCACCCAATGCGCCTGCATGAGACATGCAATTAACCTGCATGTCTCATGCAACTTTCAGAAAAAAATCATCAGCACTAAAATGACCTCCAAAATCGAGCTAAAATGTTACCTGTTTAGTGAAACATTGCAACCGTTAAATATATTTAGCATTTTTCCTGGGTGTTCCGTAACTCGTATAGCTCCGTTGTTTGAAGTTCACGGTGCAGCTTGTAAAGAGACATTCTAAATATTTTATTTCTCACTATCGCAATTGTATTCTGTAAACAGCTGTTCATTGCAGGACTTCCTAAAAGAGCAGCCTTAACGGCTGAACCAATTCATACAAGGTAGACCAGTCATTTTTTTAGCTGTGGCAGTAAAAATTTTGGTGTTTCATTATAAATTTACCGCCTGGGTCAAATCTTTGATGTTCACTCGTTTGTTCCTTTGCTTCGGAATGAATGGATGCCATGGATGAGCTATTTATGTAAAAGAACTGCATTCAATAGGCTTATTGAATGCTTTTTGAGAACACACATACACAAAAAATTGTATAACCATATAAACTCATATTACCATGAGCAATTTCTTCTTCTTTCTAATGGCCGGGTCAGCTTCCGACTGCAGAGTTGATCCCCTGTGAAGGCAGGACATTTTGGTGATTTCATTATGACATCGTCTATTAAGCAAGCCAACGGTAAGTGGTCTTCTAATTTTGACTCAATTCCGGATAAGAGACTTAGCAAATGGATTGGCGTCCCAGGGATATCATTTGATCATGCGATGGCATTCGAGCCACGACAGATTTTACGTGCACCAGCGCCCTTTAGCGTACAGCGTCCCACAGCAATCCAATCGAGAGAGGTTGTTACCCTCCCAAAGGCTGATCAAGGTCGGCGCTGCTTCATTTTCGATATTTTGATGGGAATCGAGTTTAACCAACGCCCCCTAGAGAGGAAAGCCGCAGCGCTTACATGTGACGTCACACCGAGTAAGTAAAGCAAAGCGTTTCCATTGGGTTTCTCCTTTCTCCTGCGGCACGGGAGAGAGGAGAAACCCAATGGAAACGTTTTGCTCTACCTACTTGGTGTGACGTCACAAATAAGCGCCGCGGCTTTCCTCTCTAGGGGGCGTTGGTTTAACCCTTTCCCTCTCGCTCCTGTCAAAATCACGGGCCAAGCTTTTGCCTTCTATTTCTCGTGCCCGTGATATTTTCGGGCAAGAGTGTTCAAACGTTATGAGCCAGAAAGATTAGAGCATTGCAATTCTTATGCACGGATTTTTTTTTTAATATCTCACTTTACACAAGCGATGACAATACCAGACTTTTCTTAACTTAATTGGAGGTAGTTTATTTTCAAATAGATGATAGCCCTACTCAAATACCTGTATTTGTGGTATGCATTGTGCTATCATATTTCCCTTTTTTACTTATGCTCAAAGAAAGCTTTCCAAATATTTATTTATTTTATGAAGTATGTTTAATTCACACACATGCAGTCACAATGTTGGCTTTTCCTAGAAATTTAACCCATTCTTTTCTTTCATGCTAAAAAGAAGTCCAAAACCTTAAAATGAATATGAACCTTAAAATGAATGCTATTGTATTGCAGGTGTATACATGCATTCTTTTTTATACAATTTTCTTGAAGAAGTTACTCCTCTGTTCTACTGTCGGGCGCTTAGCAAAGTAATAAAGTTAAAATGGTACCATGCAACAGCTTTCAACCGTAAATATTTTTAGTTACTGGACTTGAAAAAATTGTTTAGCTTCAATCATTTGTAAATGTAGCAGCAATTGGCTGGCATTTCTCTGTGAATTTAATTATCATTTAAGCATTTAAGGAATAACTGATAAGAAAGAAGTTTCATGACAAATGTGCAGAATATAAAACGTTTTGCACCGTAACTGTATTTTTTACACGTAAATAAAAGCACAACGAAAATTAAAAATAATCTTATTAAATATGTTTCCTTCAATTATGGCTATTTAAACGCAATTTTTTGTTACACAATTGCTGGTTTAAATTAAAGTTTTAATATAGGCTATTAAGTCATGTGAGAAACAACTATATTTTCATCTTGTCGCATATAGATTGGTCTATTAGATCGCCCGTCAGTGACAACTATCGTTTACGTTTGGATATGACTAAACATAATAAAACTTGGATGAAAACAATGAAGGGAGAGCGTACTTATGGGTGGTAGAATGAGGCGCAATCCAGCTCTGCCAAAAGGTACCTATTCGACCGGCCTTCAATTGCCGGGTGTTGTGTGCGCGGAGGTGATCTCGATCCTAGTTCTATGATCTCGTGCGGAGGGGGGAGGTGATCTCTGACTACTCCCCCCCTAGAGAGTCATTCGGAGGCTGACGAACGATATTCCAAGCGTTATGGAATGCTGCCACTCGTTGTGGACTTTTTGAGGTTGCTGCCGCTTGTTGCGGACTTTGTGAGGTTGCTGCCTCTCGTTGCGGACTTTGGTGAGGTCGCTGCCGCCACAACAATTTTACATTTGGCGCCAAATTTGGCGATAAATCATTAATAGTCGTCGGACTCGGTAAACATTTGGCGAGAATTTTGGCATACCTTCAAAAGAGCTTTCTCATTATTCATGTAATTTTATGAGACCTTGGAAAACTACTTATGTCTAGTCTATTTCTTCGAATGAAATAAAAGCGCCACAAGCATCTACATGCAATTTTATTTCAGTTTTAAACGGATCAAAGCATCTTAATTGAATGTACTAGAATTATTTTGTGAGCTTCTGTAAAGGAACTATGGATATTATTAAAACCATTCTTAATTGAGAGCATTTTTCATCAATAACATGTATTAATTTTGATTTGTTTAAAATAAATTTACTTTTCTAAAAATCTTTTTAAACAATGATAGTTTCGACCATAGATCGTAATACAGGAATTCTTTTGAGTACTTCTGTAAAAGAACTATTAATACTAGGTATACCACTGCTTTCCACAGGTACAGTACATAGCAGTGACATATCAGTTTCCCAGGAATCGATGTACATGTACAGCAATTAGAACAAGGGCTGGCGGACTCCGTCAGCCCGGACATAAACAGACAAAACCAAAGTCATAAAAAGGTGTCAACTTTACGTGAAAGAAAGCGGAAGACTTGAACCAAGGGTTGCAGGATAACTAGATGCCACATATATTACACAATAAACGATTGTTATTTTAGACTCAAAAGAATCTCAAACAAAACTCCAAACCTTTTTGAAAAGATATAACAAATGTGATGCATCGTATGCTGCCATAACCAAAACTCCCACGCCGAATGTCGCTACACAACAAACAACCAATCCTGGAGTCAGTCAATCAGATGTGTCAAAACGTCTTCGGAAAAAAAGCACCAACAACGAGCTTTCTCTCTTCGATCTTCTGCCACTTTAACCCTTTGAGGCGCAACCCTTTCCCGTTGCTGAAAAAAGGGCAGCCGTTGCCATCGCTCGACTTAACTACCAGCACGGCTGGCTGTGCCCGGCACAGACAGCTGTCGTCAAAAAAGGGTCTCTAGATCTGTGGCACGCGATGAACGTTTCGATCGTCCGCCATCTTGCTGGTAGTAAAGTCGAGCGATGGCAACGGCTGCCCTTTTTTCAGCATTGGGCAATCTATCCAGCTGTTCTCTCATTCTTCCATTTTTCAATGCCGTTAAAAATAATCGTGACAATTTTTGTTACGGGAAATGACGTTCTAAAAAGTAAAGGTGATTCTCGTCGAGCTCTGTCACCCGCAATTATTTTTATAGAAATCAAATCTATTCTTCGTGACTGACAACAGTCGAAACCTCAGAGTTTGGTGTTCCCAGAGCGGGAACACTGTGCGTTAAAGGGCTAAACAACAAACAACCAATCCTGGAGACAGTCAATCAGATGTGTCATGTCAAACCGTCTTCGGAAAAAAAGCAACAACAACGAGCTTTCTCTCTTCGATCTTCTGCCACTTTAATCTTATCTCCTATTGTCAAAAGAGAGCAAGCAACAAGCAACCTCCTCCCACTCTTCTCAAGAGAAAAGAAGACAACGCACAAAAACTCTCCAAGCAAGGAAACCAGTCCAGCATGCAGCGCGTAAAATACACGTTCTCTTCCGACAGCCAAGATCGTAGGTACCGGTCCTGCTAACCTACATTTTTCGGTTTTGGTTTTTCTCTAAGGTAAGGAGATGGGATTTTTCTTCATTCCCAAAAGAGCCGGTTTCCTCAGCTAATCGTGCCTCTGTGCCTCGGAGAGAACGGATGTTGGTGCCCGCTTAGCGCTCACCGATAATCGCGTGTGTGTGTGGATTATTTACGCTGCAAGAGAAGCGAAACCGACGGAAGCTGCGTTGGAGACCGATAAGTTTTCATCGGAAACGGCGGAGAACCAACTAACTGGAGGAATATCCAATACAGGTGGGTGAAAATTTCGGTGTTTGTGTGGAATCAGTGGTTCCCAACCTGGGCGAAAATTCCTTCCGAAAGAAATTGGCGAAACTCTTATTTAGTCGTTATGTCAGTGGCGGCTCTTCCATTTGAGCACATGAGTACATGAACCCCAAAAGAAAAATACAAAATAAACACATTAACATGTTATTATTATTTTTTTTTAAATATGAAGTACACTTCAAAATTTTTGTGAATTTAAAATGTAAATTTTTCTCCCTCCCGCCTCACTATTATTAAATACGATTTTCATAGCTAACGCACTATATTGTAGGTTACTACAGCACATACTTTCCTCGATCGTACGTGCGATCGGAGAAATGCCCTTCTGAACCGCTCTCTGAGAACAGAACTGGATAGAGTCGTGGAAGCGGTTAGGCGCTGCTGATATCATTCCGTTAGCCCATCGTCAGTGTGCGCGGACTATTTTTTTCGGTTATCTCTTCCGAATTCTCCCTTGGTTTGTTATGTTCGGTTAGTTAATCCATTTTTTCTCCATTTTCTTATTATTTTCTTTATTTTAATCATTTTTCAGTACAGTTTGTTCTATGAGCTAGCATAAATAATTAAAATGTCAATAAAATAAGTGTTTCGGAACTAAAGCAATTACATTTTTCGTCATTGTCTTTGGAAAGAAAAGTTGAAATAAAATTATACAAGCCAACACATTTGCTAAAACGTAGCGCCAGATGGCGAAATGTAAGACTATATATATATATATATATATATATATATATATATATAAAAGTTAACACATGCATTTTTCCCCGTTAACTGCTGAAAACACAAGAATATTTCAGCGTATAAGTTGCGTCGTATCTGTATATTTAATTTTCGAAATTTGTTTTCCACGAGCCGCCACGGGTTGTGTACTAGTATATTATTTCCGCAAGCCCCTTTATACACCTTACGAACTACCGGCTGGGAGCCGATGGTGCAGATCAACGTTTCTGAACAATTTCTTCTGCGAGCTCCTTCTGAAATCCGAGAGAAATTGACGAACTCCTTGTTTAGTCGTTGTGTACTAGTATATTATTCGCAAACAACCCCTTATACATTTTGCGAACCCTTGGGGGCTCGGGAACCTATAGTCTAGATCGACGTTTCTCAGTTTGGACATCACGTTCTGGTATAAAGGGAGATCTCCGTCAGTTAAAATAAAAAAGATTTTTATACGAAGAATATTTTATTAAATAAAATATTTCAAATTACAGTCAAATATTAGAGAATTTAATATTACTAAATTATGGAAACCCTTTAAAATAAAGTAGCTATTTGTATGAAATTCTGCGAATTACTAATTATTACTTAACGATGGTTACGGTTGGTTTCGTTTCACAGTTAAAAGTTTTTCACGTGAGAATCCTCATTGATAAACACTCACAAGCAAATTATTTTCAAATGATAACAGACGATTTTTATATTTAGATTTTGAATCCACCATAGACGAGAAGTTTATTTGCCATAAGAAGTAGCCAATGGGATCCATGTTTTCACCGTATTCATTGTAGCAAGTTGGGTCGCAAGGCTTTTTACCTAATTCTCAAGATTTTTAAGGTGGTTGCAATTCTACAAAGGCTGAGAAATGATCTGATTGTTCTCTGAAGGATGCGAAGTAAAAAAATTTTGAATTGAATTCTAGTCCAGATCATGCTATTATTAAACAGAAACAATGATATTTAAATATGTAATTTTTCATTTTTTCAAATTTTAAAACAATTCTACATAGTTTATACCCGCAACTTCGCTTAAAATTGCGTTCTTATAACAACGGTTTTAACCTGTTCCCTCAAATCGCTGCAGGGACACGAGGCAGTGATTCTACTTCCGCGCTCCGCATTGATTCTTTTCAGGGAGCTTTTAAATGAGGGATGAGAGAGAACAGGCCGCCATTGTTTAATGTTAGTTAAAATTAATGCACAATATAATACGCGTATAGTAACCAGAACTTGCATCTTATTGCCGACAAATCAGTTAATGCATTGCGCATTGTTGGTTGTTCTGTTTCCATACCTTGGCATAGAAAAATATCTTTTCATGGGACGGCAAAATTATTTTTCGTGATTTAATTTAATACCGAATTTTGATACATAAACTGATTAATTTAATGGTTTATTATTTTTCTCAATTAACTAAAATTTCTATACAGAAGGGATACTTTCATTTATAATATAGAGCTACAATTTTAATTTAGAGACAGGAAAGAAAAAAAAATAAAGACATGTAACGAAAAAATAAATCTTTAAACCTTAATTTTCCTCTAAATTATATTTATATTTTAAAAAGTTAATTTGCGGATGAATATGCACGGTGTCCCAAAAACACTGACCCAAGCTTACAAGTATTATTCTGATGCTAGGCAGTAAATTAGAAAAATATGTAAAAAGAGAATTTTATGACATTGATTAAAATTTTCCCACGATTAAATATAAATAGATAGGAAATTTAAATTTTATACGATCTTTACAAAAGGCTCCCAATTAGTAATAGATACCCTATACTTTAATTAGGTGATATACAAAATTTTAGACTTTCATCCTAAAAAAGTTTCGAGTTATGAAAAAGTATACATGCTGACTTATACTACTTTTCAATGGCTCCCGATGGCGGGAAAAATCCCACCGGAGCATCGACTTTTAGGAGCTACATGCAAATTAGGGGCACATTACGAAAACAGCCCCTCACGAACTTTTTCCAAGCATATCTCTCAGCGTTTTTATGATAAAAAGTCTGAAATTTTGTACATCTCCTCATTAATGTAAAGGGCACATTTTACTGACTAGGATTTTTTATTAATTAATTAATTAATTTATTTTTTGGGCGGGGTAGTATAAAAATCTGGTATTTTTTTAGATTTAACCTACTGAAAATTTTAATAACCAAAAACCAGAACTATTTTTTTACGTATCTTTGTTATTTATTTTATATCGCTATGATGAATATTTATAGAATAAAATCCAAGGTCAGTGTTTTTGGGACACACTGTATACATATAATAAACAGCTGACACTGTAAAAATCCTTCGGCTTTTGTTTTTAAGGTTAAAAAATATAATACTGGAGTAGAGGAGAAACGTTATAAAGCATACTTGACTCTCAACTTTTCCCGAAAAGGGTCTACTTTTATTTTCTAAATATCTGATTTTCGGTGTAAATTTATTTTAATATTGTTATTGAGAATTCGGAAAACAGAATGTACTCTCTTTTAACATCTTAGAAATTAAATGTGTGTGATTCTCAATATATTTCTATAAAAGTTACTTATTTAATTAAAATTGTTTAGATTTGAGCCAAGTGATAAAATTATTCATGAATCCTTTTTCAGTAACGTCGATTTTCTTTTAAGGAGTTATACATGCCCTTTAAAACGATATTCAACTTTCCAAAATTTGAAGTTATTAAGTTTCAGAAGTTCAGTATCGACACAATATATTTCCCTTGTGGTTAAATCTAGTGGGTCATAAAACAGGAAAATACAATCTTGAAAAAGTACCAATACAAATTTCTGGATAAGAAGTAGATCAACATCTTCTAAAAGATTTTTCAAAATAAGATATCGCTAATAGTCGTTTGCGGTTTAAGGCTAGAAACACCTCCTACTTCCCAAAAAGGTTGAACTAAAATCGACATCAAGCTTTTTTAACTTCTAATTCAACAAGAAAAGGAGGCTAATCTACGGTAAATTCTTATGGTCTGAAAGAGATAACAAATCGAACAGGTAAAGAAAGCAGCATTTTATGTAGCTTATGTATTTTGTTATAGATTTATTTCTCTTTAAACAAACAAACAAACAAACAACCCCCCCCCCCCACACACACACACACAATTTCTAAGTTTCACTGATTGTTGAGACTTATTTTTACGGTCACATGAATCAGAGAACCAATCCTCAGCGTTCAAAACGGAAGTCGAAGACAGTAACTGGAAAACATGAAAAATGAACCTAATCTTAAAAAAATCCTCGTAAATCCTCTTATCTAACATCTGAATTAGCGTATTGCGAGGTTTCCCAGATAATTCGTTTCTGTAGTCGGTACTCGATGATGTAGGATCGATAACGTACAGCTGGAAGTATAGACCATGAGGCTGCCTGACCCAGTGGTGAATCCTTCAATGAGATTTGGCGTGAAACTGAAAGTATTGTCCATCGCAAGCCTTTACTATTTCAAATATTTCTGGCAGCATTTGTATTTTACCGCCGGAAAAATGTTTTATGAGGCTATCGAAGAGTCGACCCATTCAGCCAAAGCGATGTGCCATCAATCGGGACAAGCGATAGTCGGGAGAGGCCGTGTCCGGTGTGTATGGAGGTGCGGTAGGACTTCACATGTGAATGCTTCCGAATAGGTATACATCAATTTTTACCGAATAGGTATACATCCTTTAAAGTTATCACTTAATTCTTTCTTTCTTTGTTTTTAATTTTAAGGTTAAATTTAAATTTAGAGATGGTTGAATTTGATGGCTCTTCCTATTCTGTCGTATCCGATTTAAAAGCCGTGTCGCTGAGCGTTTTCATTTAGCAAAATTACTCTGTCGCATTTCTGCTTTCATAACGGACGGTTTTCCTTCATTTTACGCTTCGGAAAAATGACGCACATTATGCACTGAATTTCAAGCTTGTTTGTAGTAGTACTTCAAGAGATCCTATGTGGTAACACCTTCCGTTAGAAATCAGCGAGGGTTTATTTCAAATGCTCCTATTAGAAAAAAAAAAAAAAAAAGAAAAGGCTCAGTTTCAGACTGGCCCCCCGTTGGCGAGATGAAATATTTGGCGGCGTTAGTTGCGCCATCATGACAGTTTCTAGTAAATGAAACATACAGAGCACCAGTGGCGTAGCCAGAAATTTTTCATGGGGGGGGTTACGACTTACTGCAACTCATATATATGTATACGCGTATGTGATAAGTAAGTGAATATACTTTTGTATGAAAAAAAAAAAATTCTCATGGCGGGGGGGGGGGGGGTTATGACCTCCTAACGCCCGCCTGTGGCCACGTCACTGCAGAGCACTGTTTATTTGACAACCTTAGTGGGAAATAGTTATCGATTATACGCGTTACCTAAATCGTCATATGTGGCAAATACCCAAGCTGTTCCGAAATGTATGATACAGCGTTAATATTCATAAGTACAGTGGTACCTCAAGTTAAAAAATGAGAGATGACACATACGAGTTTTTTTAAGATACGAGTCACCGTCAGATCGATCTTTCGACATGAGATACGAATCAGAATGAGGGATACGATCCATCTTACCTTCGGTGACCTCACAAACCCCATTAATCCCATAAATCATTTTTAAATGCTTATTTAAAAAGTTGTTAACTAAATGATATTAATTATGCTATAATATTTCTGATGCTATTTCCACGTAATTACATATGTGGTTTAAAAATCGATACACTTCCTCAGTAATTTTTCCTTTATTAATTGATTAAAAATGTACTTAATATTATTAATTGCACTGTGGCACGCACCTAAAATTACATTAATGATTTTTTCACTAAATGGATAGAATGCACCTTTGGTCACAGTGAGCTTCAATCCTTTTTAATTAGTTGTCTGTAAAAGCTGTATTTCTAAGACACAGAAAATGTTTATGCTGGAAATGTTTACTTGGCACATATATATATTTTTTAAAAACTTTTTTTTTCTAATTCAAATTGGGGGGGGGGATAATATATTATCATTTATTCTAAATTTTACAACAAGAAGAATATACCCGATTTCTGAAAATGTTGTCTTAACGCTTTTTTAAATCTATGTATTAGGATGAAACAAACTATTAAGATGAAACAATTATTTATAGGCAGGGTTGATTAAACTTTTTGTGCAAGCGTCGTTTGAAAAACTTAACGAAACTGCAAGCTTACAGGATGAACTTTTTTGAGCAGATTTTTTTAGGGTGATAGTTTGATTTGATTTGATTTTTGGAATGCGGCTGATTACCTACACGATGTATCTAGGGCGAGGAGGGGGGGCGGTGACATCCGTGGGAGACTTTGAAGGGTCTTAACCCGTATTTACGCGAAGTTTCGGAGAAAACCACGGAAAACTCCGAACGACGATCGATGGACGGGACCTGGGTAAATTAGTGTGATGGAAATACATTCTATGAATGTATCTGTAAATGGAATTCAGGGGTGTTATCAGAAATCAAGAAAAGGACGGGATGCTCAGTGTTTGGGAAGGATATTAAGAGGGTGTAAATAAATCTTTAGCTACAAAATCCGTAAAACGATAATAATAATAATGATAATAAAAGTAAGCTTACTAGAAATGGGTCTTAAAACGTGACATTGAATTTCCCCCCATTAATTTATTACCTTACACCAAAACGCAGAGTTAATGTGATGTCAGGCATTGCTTTTGCTTTCACAAGTAGTGGATGTCTGTTTGTATATTTGGCGCAATGATTTTGCTGAAATCTTTTTTCTACATTTACCTTTTTATATATGTACACATTCACCATTATCAAGAATATCAAATTAGGAAGAGAAGGGGCGGATTCAAGCCTTTGGTGGGCCCTCGGCCAGGACAACCCTGATTTATAGGGTCGTTGTATGATTCACATTTCATAGATTGTAAAAGTTCCACTTTCAAGGTTAATTAAAAAAAGAAAAAAGTATGTACTCATGAATTTTAGTACATCAAGTAACGTATTTTGAACTAAAAAGTTTATGAAAACAATCTGCTCAAAATATTTGTGATATTTGGATAGAAATTAGTTTAACCGTTTTTCAGAACGAACCCCGAAAAGACTAGAAGAACTAGTAATTCATCAATTTTTTGTATGACAATAATAATCATCCATAAATTATGATCTAATAAAATAAAATAAAATAATTATTTTTATTATTGTTGTTGTACATTGGTTGGAATCCAAACATTTTTGCGATTTCGCACTACTGTTTCACACACTAAAGAAGCAAAAAAGGAGCTTCGAAAAAACTATGTCTGTCTCTTTGTTAATGACGTTGTTTTGTTAGCTTATTACAGATTATGATGATATGTAGTAACTCAAAATAAAAGCTTTGAATTTATCAAAGTTTCGATTTTTTTGAGATATGTACGAAAAATATGTTGCAATGTTAATCCTGCATTACCTAAAAGTGATAGAATGGAATGAAATTAAGTATTGCAATACTTAAGATCTTTGCTTTACTTAACGTTTGAAAGTTAAGTTGTTTCCAAATTTTGATTGATTTTAAAAATATAAGAGAAAGTCTTAGTGTTTTCTTAGGTTCATGTCAAATCGAAAAAAAAAGTTTTAATTAATAAGTGAAACTCTGATGTGCATTCGCTTTACACTAATTTCAGTTGTATGTTATCATCGTTTCACAGATCCACCGTATTGCATCTTTATTTAGGGCTTTGATGCTGAGTAAAATTAATTAAAAAACTGTAAGATAACGCACATAAAAATAATATTTGGCTAAACGATTAAGGTCAGAATTTAACCTTCCTAGTTGTGTAGATAGTGGAGCTTTGCAATTGAAATAGGGATGACTTTTTGTAATATCTGAAATGTTAATTTTATTATATCTTTTATGTGTGTTATTGGACCAAAGTTTTCAATTAATTTAACCTTTTAACAGCAGTTTTTTCTTGAATGGTTTTTTTTTTTGTGTGTGTGACGTACAGATCTGCATTCTTTGTCGACGGGCGATTTCTAGCTTCTGTTAAAGATTTGGTCCATTAAGGACACTGTCTGTGCTTCACTATTACTAAACGAAATTCTGTTTTTATGCATGATGAATTTTCAAGTTCTGAATTTCTACATAACCACTGCTTTTTATTAGCGCAGGTACTCCCCCTTTTTATGATTTGGCGTCCGGATTCCTTACTTAATTCCGATTCATTGTTTCGCAATGAGGATAAGTTTGTTCAAAAAATTCATAGTCACTTGATTTTTCATTTTTTGATTGTTTGTTCTTTTGCTGACATATTTTCCACGTTGTAGTAAGTTTATATTTCCTTCTATTTGTTTGAGAAACTTTGATTTGTATATCCCAGGTGAAACTACTATGTTTTCTTGATCATAACTGGAAAAGCTCTTAAAAAAAGTCAATGCATTGAAAAGTCTGGTGATTCACTAAAACAAAGTATTTGTGTTATAAAATTATATATTATTACTATGCTATAAATACATACTCGTACAATTGCCAATTATAAGACGAATAACATGCATTAAACGATGACTCCTAAACATTAATTCAAAAAAAGAAGAAGGGGGGGGGGGGAACTGAAAGACTCGTTCTCATTAACTAGAAGTACGTTTTACACAAAGGAGCATTCACGGGAGCACACTGAAATCTACAGCTCTGGGACCAATTCTCAGACCCAATTCTATAGTACATTGTACATGTAAATAAATATGCATGATTTGAATATTGCTATAGAAATTCGTGATTAAAATGACTGGAAAGTATTAAGCAGCTAGTTTTGGGAATACGCAAGTCAAAAAGCTATATCAACAGTGATCTAGAATGATAATAATAAAGCGTGCTGGCACTAGAACGTGACTTGTTTAACAGTATCTTCCAAGTAAAAAAACACAAACAAAGCAAAATACCATCTAGTTAAACCCAGTAATCGAAGTCACTCCAAAGACAGTGTGTAATGTCTCGCCAATTTTATTGTATTGATCTCTCTATAGGGGGAGAAAAAACCGATTTTATGGGGGAAAAAAAAATTGAACTAAAAAAAAATTAACCCTCTAATAGATAGATGCCTCGTTTGATATCAAATACGATTCTAGTCACAAAATAGAGGCCAGTCGCCTCCAAAACCGGAATTCTTCTCCTCAATTCCCAAGAAAAAAAGTTCAAATATTCGTTTCTTTCAAGGTCGCAAGTCACCAACGTGATCGCCAACAATTTCGCCGCTGGTATTAGTTTCCCAACAACGGCCCACTCTTCCCAGCAAACGCAAGGTAAACAAGTGTATATGTGGTCACTCGTCCACGATTTGTTTAGTAAGTCGGTGCGGGAATAACTGGGTTGTTAAAAATAATAAATATTCATTAAGTTTCTCGGAAACTGGAGAGACATTTGCAGATATTGATTGTCAACCGGAAAAAAACTAATTTGTTTGTGCACAGCAAGAATGTTTTTGGTACTTATTCTCTTGATTGATTCTTGGATATTAACCCTTTGAGGCGCAATCCTTTCCCAATGCTGAAAAAAGGGCAGCCGTTGCCATCGCTCGACTTAACTACCAGCAAGATGGCAGACGATCGAAACGTTCATCGCGTGCCACAGATCTAGAGACCCCCTTTTTTTTTACGACAGCTGACTGTGCCGCACAGACGTTATTTCAAATTTCTAAGGAAATATTTTACGAACACGAACCCTTATGCAGCCCCGTACCTGCATAGAACAGTGGCGGGTTGATGCAAGTTTGTCGAGAAGGGCGGTTAGTTCGTCGGTGGGGGCGGTTAGTTAAAAGATTAACATATACATGCATTTTATGGAAGTAAAAATAGGATTTTTACATTAATTTCTTTTTCTCGGGGGGGGGGGCGGTCACCCCCCTCCACCCCCACCCCACCCCCACCCGCACTTTAATCCGTCCTTGTCATAGAATGCCTTTATTTTAAGTTGAAGATATATTTGAGTGTGTTTCAGGAACAATAATAGAAATTAACAAAGTAGAAAAATTTTAGAACGTTAATAATTTTTTTTATAAATTATGGAAAGTGATGTATGTGTGTGTGTGTGTGTGTGTGTGTGTGAGAGAGAGAGAGAGAGAGAGAGAGAGAGAGAGTTCTATCATTAAAGCTAGAAATTACTTAAATCTTAAAACAAAATATATTTCACAGGCTATGCGAGTAGTTTTTGCTCTAGGTTTTTTTTTTTTTTTTTTTTTTTTGTCTCTGAAAGATAAAGAATGTATTAACAAAATAAATAAATAAATAAAAATTGTTAAATAATTCAAAAATTTTTTAAGTCATTTTTTTCCCCGCTTAACTTATAGTCTTCACCTAAATATTTACAAAGCATTCGGAAAGTTTGATATAGTACCAGAAAAGCACACTGAGAGAATTTTTAAAAAATAAAAATGAAAATTTACAGAGGGGTGATGACTTTAAATAAATAATTTTTATCCGCGCATGTGCAAAATGTATTAATTATTCTCTGTTGCAAATTTTTCCCGAACTATTTTATTATGGTCAACGAACTCTATTAAGGTAAAAATATAAAAAAACACAATCGAATTTTTAAAACAAACATTATAAATTCGAGGGATAAATCAAAGCTTTTTATTTAAGAGATCATAAGGTCTATTATCACGCAAAAGTGTGAATTCAAAAATCTTTTATAACCATCGTGTGTGTGGGGGGGGGGAGGGGGGGGGTAAAATGTTATATTTTGTTACAAGTTACTAATTGGAGAGCAGTGTTTCTGCAAATAGTTCTATTGCATAAGTTACTAAAGTACAGTATACTCTTGATAATCCGGCGGTTGGTTAGTCCGGCAAGTTCAATAATCCGGCCCTCTTGGTAAAAACATATCATATTGCTTTCCGGTCAGTTGATCACCGCGGGTGTAAACGAGCATGCCCACTCTTGTGCTTCCCTCCCACTTTTGTCATTGTTTTCTAGTTTACCTAATGTATTTCGTATAGTGTACTGCAATGTCGACCAAACGAAAGCACATAACTTTGCGTGAAAAACATTAGATCTTGATAATCCAGTTTTTTTTTCCATAATCCAGCAGTTGTCTGGTCCCATATATGTCGGATTATCGAGATTGTACTGTACACTAAATAAACAATTTTATTTTATTTTCTAAATAAAAGTTCAAAACAGAATGTAAATCCTTTCAAATAAACACATATATTTCCTGGAAAATATATGAATTTTTGTTTGCAAACCAGAAATTTAGCTTTTATTTTATTTTAAAATGTGTTTCCTTCTTTTGCTATTTTTTAACGAGCTGTTTTCAAATTTAGTGAAATAATTACTATGCGCAAAACAAACTGTCATTAGAAAAATAAAAATATCTCATTAGTTTAATTGACTATATCTTTTCGAATATAACTATTAAAAGAAATGCCCTTGCATCAAATGTCCATGCAAACCAGTGATGCGAGTGATTTGTGCTTTATGAGCTTTAAAGTAAAAATAATCTTTAAACGTATTTTTTTTTAACAAAATTTTGGCTCAAATACGACATTGTTTACAATGAGAAGCAAAGGAGGAAATAAAATATGCACAGTTGCCTAGTATATTTTTCTCTTGCAGCAGGTTAATGATTGTTTAGAAAACAAGATATGTTATCATTATGACAATTAGGAATCTCATTACTCTAATAGACAGGAACTTTTTGAAAATATGCTAACAAAAAGTACTTTATTTTGAATACACAAAACTATTAGTTTTATTATTCCGAACTTATAAATATAATGCTTAAATGAGTATTAAATTGACTTGTTCTATGCTTGCAGCTAAAACACATATGAGATAGACAAGGTTTCCAGCCATACAAATATCTCAAAAAGTTTTGTAATGCGATTAAAGTTTGATTTTGCAGAACACATTGATTATAAAACACATTTCAACACGATTTTATTTACATTACTGCTAAATAAATGGTTAACTATTAGCTCACAGACTCTTGCAAATATGACGATAGTATATCCACCCACCCCATATATGCCCATCAGGCGAAAGAAGGCAGTTGCGCTAGCACACAAAACGCAGCACCGTAGCTGGGCATTCAAACACCCGAAGAGGAAAGCAACGATCCAGATTACATCCTATGATGATCGCCCACACCCGATAAAGTACGTACTGCCCCAGAGGTATCCGAAAACGCACGTCGGTCGTCATACCAATCTTACGCAAATTCAGATATCCCAAGGCAGATATTTATTTGTTTGCCAGGAGAGCACAGCTCGCGTCACTGCATGTGTCGCTTAGAGCTACATAAACGTCCTTCCTGGAATTTCCCGCCACAATTTGGAACCTCATCAGAAGGTGGAGGACTTCTGAATATTGGCACCCCTCGGAAACTGCTAGCGACCGCCGAGAGGACTTTCGGAACCACGGATTTAACGTGCACGTACACCGCATGTACACGGTGGTCTTTAGTGGTACGCCGGTATCGAACCCACAACCTTCTGGTTACGAGTCCAACGCCTTAACCACTGGGCTACCACGGCCCCGGAGGCAGATATTTGTAGATCTTCATGGAATATCCTAACCAGGATATCGGGCTAATCGGGCATCCTAACCAACTGGCTTCGTGCATTTGGTTTATAGCGCATGACTATGCTGCAGTTGTTCGGAAAATGTCTACTTAGGATACCCTTTGGATGTGTATAGAGGTCAGGGCCGCCCAGAAAAAAAAAAATTTCGGGGAGGTTCCAAAGTTTCAGAGGGGCACCAAACGGGGAAAAAGACTGAATTTTTCACAAAAAGATTTCATAATTATTATTTTGTTAACAAAATTTTAAATTTCTGCGGCGGGGACCGGACCCTCTGGTCTACCTCCCTAGGTACGGCCTTGATAGAAGTGACATTTGAAGGGACAGCAGACGTCCTATAGATGTATCTTTTGAGGATTTTAGGATGTCCCTAAGATACCCGAGTATCCTATTAATGACATATTCTGTATATCCTCGGGATTTCATGCTGATATCTGGGAACGAACTCAGAAGAGGAATAGCTGCCGCCTCATCTTAGTGAGCGATTAACCCATTAAGCGCCAAAGCTCCCGTTACGGGAGACTATTATATATTTTTTTCTTAAAGTATTTTAACGAAATTTACGAAAGACACATTTTATATAAACATTTACATTATAGGGTGTGTTATATAGTGTAAATGTTTATATAAAATGTGTATTTCGTAAATTGCGTTCAAATATTTTAAGAAAAAAAATATCTATAATAGATGTTCCCGTAACGGGAGCTTTGGCGCTTAATGGGTTAAGTTAAATCTAAAAAGATAGTAAGGATTTTTTTATTTTAAATCCCTGTGTTTAGAACTTAATAGCTACTCCATTTGCTCTCGTAAGAAAGATAGAAGTAAAATCTGACGAACACTATTTTTTAAGAAAAGTTTTAAAAAAATAAATAAAATAAAAAACTTCACTAATGAATGTTTACTTCAAACTGTTTGAAATAAATAGACGTTTCCGAAATGCACACTAAACAGGTAGTACCCATAGGCCTTAATGAACCGAAAGACTCTGCGAAAACCAAAACCGTCTTTTACAAAAGTTTAAGAACAGCGCTGTGTCTAGACAATCTATTGTTATGTCAATTGATAAACTTAAAAGCAGAGATCTTTTTAACGCCTTCCAACTAAGTCCAAAAGCGTTTATTATTTCGGTTTGTTTCTGTCCGGCCGTGCTCTTATTGCCGTAAAAATTTCTACGAAGTTTATGTGCATTATTCCTATATACTTTGCCATGTACTCTATTGAAAATGGTGTATAAAGCATTTATAGTTCTTTTACAAGAGCAAACAAAAGAATTCCAGTATATTACGTTCGGTGGCAGTATAGAGCAGCGGTGCGCAAACCGGGGGTCGCGAGAAAATTTTTGGGGGTCGCCAAATTCAAAGAGATTCAAATTTATGAAAAATCTACAATTATTCATTTCAAAGAACTGAAATAATACAAGAGAAGAAACTGACAATTATTATTTTACGAGCGCGATATTCGCGATCGCTATCACGGGGCTTCAAAACCACGTTATCATGCATAGTGATCTGCAAACTGATCATGCATAGTGATCTTCAAAATTATTTACCATTAAAACAAAAGATCGATCTCGATTGGATCCAGAGGATGACTTACGACTTGCAATTTCCAATACCGATCCGAACATAGAAACAATCATGAGCTCTTTGCAAGCACATATTTCACATTGACTTTTTATGATGTAAAGTTTTTTTAAAGTATTTTTCACTAAAACATATTTATATCCATATTCATAAATAAAGCATTGTTTCATAAAATTATGTGTTGATTCATTAACTGATTTTTATGATGTTACAACTTTTATAACATTTTATGGTGGTTTATAAGTTTGGTGCGCTATTTTAAAAACGCGTTATTTCAATCGATGACGTTTACGACACTCTTTTAAAAACACCCTGTAAGAGCAACTCCCAGAAAGAATTTCAATGTAATTTCGTTTTCAATTAAACAAAATGTCTACTGTCTATCCAGGGGTCGTGACAAAATTTTACTCAAAATAGGGGGTCGTGACAAAATTTTACACAAATTAGGGGGTCGCAGATGAAAATAGTTTGCGCACCACTGGTATAGAGGCATCCATCCATTTCAAGTACAATACTATAAAGTATATAAACATTTATAACAACTTAAACTTCATTTAAAGGATGAAAATAGCATAGCACAGCCCCCCCCTCCTAAAAAAAAGGATTGTTCTGTGTGAGAGAGTTTTATAATTGAAGCGTTTGGTATGACTTATCTTTCTATTTTTTTCTAAAAATAAACTAAAGGAAACTACTCTTTATTTTACCAACTACTCAGGATCTCTAATTTTTATTATTTCTGATTGCGGCATTTAAAACACCGTTAGTTGCATTCTTTGCTTTTACATTGTGTAATATATATCAAGCCTTCAAGTAAACAGAAACTGACACACATTTCTTCTAAAGTTTTATTGCACATATTTCGTGCCATACATTTTCAGAAAATAAATAGGAATTGCCATGTAGCTCTTTATCATAACACTGAATGACACTAAGTTGGTATTAAGCAGCGGAAAACGTTCGGTTTTTAAGCTGATTAACTAGCTGTACTTCTTGAATCTTTCTGAATCGGAAAAATTATTAGAGAACATCCGGGATATCTCCGATAAAAAAAAAGGCTCAAAAATGCTTACCAGTTTAATTTTATAAATAGGCATTTTCAATGAGGAAACATCGAGTGCATAGTTCTTCAGAATAAATAAATGTAGAGAAAAAGTTGAACTTCCGGAACTCTTCATTTTTATGGAATATATATATATAATTGTGGATGCATGAATTGATGTTTAATGCCATTTTTGCATAGCGAAACCTTTTTGAAATATTCTTAGAAGCTATATTTTGCTGCCAAAGCGTATTTATGGTTTTGCATATTTTATCGTTACTTCATACAATTATTTACTTTTTATCAATTTGTATTCATAATTTATATTCTGTTTGAATATTTTGTAAATACGGCTGTAATGTATATAGTGATATCTCCTTCGTACTGTTTGCGTTTCTTCCCATTTTCTGAAGTTTATTTTTTTCAATTTATTGATGCTTGATTTCATCCTCATATTCTTTTTAACTCATGTAATCTTTCCCACGTTTTTTATATAACAGGATTTAGCCCATTTATGTGGAGAGAATATCTTTTTTGATTTGCCCCGTAACTGAAACCTGCTGTTTTTGTTGTTATTATTTATAATCTTCTGGGTGTGGCCCCTGACGAGTGTCCCAGAGATTATAAATTTCCATTCAATTCTGTTTTAATTATGGCTCCCTGTTCTTCAATTTCTCACTTGCTTGGCCCTCTGTATATGTTGATATGGTCTGTATTGTTAATCAATTTTCCAGTAGGGGTGTGTCATTTTTGAAGTGCTTTCCTCGTGTTTCGCTTTTTGCCTCGTGCTTTGCTCGTGTTTTAGGAGAGGTAGAATGCACCAAGATGGTTCAGAATCATATAGCAATGCAGGGTCCGAAACGCCGTCTTCATGTACATGTTAATAATCACTTTAGAAGAAGTGTTCAAGTAATAGTAAACTTTCCGACCATGGTTTTTCAAAAAACTAATCTATCTTTCACCAATTGCACTGAATCAAAATTTTTCATTCAGAAATTTTTCTTTCGTTGCATTGATGAAATAGTCGTAGAAAAGTCCATTGTTTATGAAACTCCGTTAAGAAATTAGACTCACACTTCAACATTTCTTCCAAAGTGATTATTAACAGGTACATGGAGACGACGTTAACCCATCTTGCTGTGTGATTCTGAACCGTCTTGGTGTATCCTACCACGTCTCGAAATTTGTAAAACTGATTCCGAATCACCTTGTGTATATATATGAGACGTCAGATATTTCAGTAAAGTTCCAGAGTTAAGGCAGGTAAAACGGTTTATTAAACATTATCTTTAAGTTACAATATAGAGTGAGAAGAGGAGAAGGGAGACGGGTACAAAATCAGCGTGGACTAATTAAACAGTTCCAGTGGCAGAAGTCCTTCGATTTTCGATGTGCGGGTGTATTTACGCTCATCATACCACGTGGGCTGGAATGACATAACTCCGCCTCTCTCTTATCTCTAATCGAACCACACACATTTACCAACATGACCCGCATCCGGGGCTACAAGGGCGTGGGGACACGGGTACATCTAAAGAACTCAGAATCGACGGCCTGATGTTTGACAAATAACAAAATAAATAAAACATAGCTCCAGAGCGCGCGTGGCAGGTATGACAGGAAAGCAAAACTTACAGTAAAAGTACCCGCTTGAACAATACCCAAACTATAGTAAAACCCAAATTACCTTTTTATACATTACAATATATATATATATATATATATTTATTTAAAGTTGAAATTTCAAAGTTTAGATAGCAATGTTAATTCGCCACTGAAGCTTGTCAGCTACAAAATAATATGGACAACGTTGCATGAGAATGCTGAATCGATTTTTCTTCACGGACGAAGCACCAGTATATGGTTGGGGGGGGGGGGGGGAGTAAAATGGGTAGGTTTTTCTTCTGGATTAAAAACCTCAATATAACTTGTTTTTAAATGATATTTTTCTTTAGCCTGTTATTATTTTCAATTTAGAAAAGGTGTAGACAGCTTATTAATGGAAAAAAGTAAGAACTTTTTGTAATATTTTTCTTTCTATTTAAGTTTTAGTCTGTTGGGGGTAAAATGGGTATAAAATTAGGCTTAGTTAATATTATGTTTATAAATGCTGCTCATAAACTTTTAAATGAGTATAATGAGTTGCCTACTAATAACTGAAAATATAGGCTAGAAAATTAATTAAAAATAAACTGGTTATATTTTTTTTATCAAAAAGAAATACTTACTCATTTTAAAGGAACTTTACCAGTAACTCTGAAATATCGGAATACAATGTTTTTCTATAACCTGTGTCTAACAGCTCTGGCCATAATATTTCAGTTTGAATAATATGTTAAGTCATGATAGGAAATAAATAAAGTTTGATAAAGTGTATTAATTTTTTTTTGGCTTTTTTTTAAAAATTCTGTTATCCACTTTGCCACACCTGCCACTCATTTTTATTGAAAAAAGCTCATAATAAAGCTTCATGTTTTCGTACATAAAACTAACATAATTACATAATTTTTTTGAGGTGTAAGGGGGTGAATGCATTACATAAAGTAAAACAAAAAAGTTCCATGATTAACACTAACAAAAAACAGCCAATGAATTTTAAAAAATGCCTTTTTTCATACCAGTTTTTCCCTACCATACCCTACTTTACAAAATATTCCTAAGAGATGCAAGACATTCGTGGACATCGCTGAAACAAAGTAGGTTTCATGTTACAGATAAAGAACAACTAAGTTTGCATAACGAATTTCAATCAACGTTTTTTGCATTCTAAAATAATGCCCCAAAGACTGTAATTGAAATCAGTGCTTCAGTGATAACACATTCAAACGAACGGGTGCAAATTTCAATGGTGGCGAGCGACATCCTCTCGTCATTGCGTGCTTTCCGTGCTAAATGAGGTAAAGGGCAATCACAATGGTAATAAACTCCGAGGTGGAACCGGAATTCAGTAACGCCGCTAGCTTCTGATTCACTAGGAAAAGAAAAAAAAAAAAGGAGAAAGAGATTAAATAGGTCGGAATGAACGTGGTACAGATTTGTGATGGGTGCATGGAGGGCATAAGAGGGATGTGAATGGAAAGAATTTAAAAAAAATAACAATAACTAATAGGAACCCATCAAAACTTGGTTTTTACAAAAAAGAGAAAGAGGGAGATGAAAAGGATGCCTTTCGAATTTTACCATGCACTTGGCAGAGGCAGGCTTAATCTACAAGTCCGCAGTACTAAGCCGGAAATCTTGACGCAGTGGCCGATCTAGAGGAGGGGCTAAGGGGCTTCAGCAGCCCCAAAGACATGTTACTTCATAGTATACTTCATTGGGGTCAAATGAAATTATTTTTATAAATTCCCCCCCAAAAAATTTCATTGCTTTAGAATATTCAAATTGTGCTCCGTAGGCAAAAGGTAGCAAGGGCTCCGTGTGAATATATCGCTGCCTTAGCCTATTATGCACTTGACTCAGATTTACACAAAATGCTCTGAGAAACTGTCTAAAGGGTTTCATTATCCCCGATTTGAAACCGATTGTTTCATCGTTCCAGAATCCCCGCTTTAGAATAACATTTTGCTTTGTACATGTTGCTTAGATCGAACAAGCTTTTCTTAAAAATTCATCTCCTCAGAAAAATTCTGTATACGACACTGAGTATGTAGTCTATTTTGATTAAGTTTAAAATGCACAATGTACTTAAATAATATAAAGCAATTTCGAAACACCATAGCTGACCAATATAACGGAATAAAGAAATTTAACTCTCAATAATAATATGAGATCTATCCTGAAAATTTAGTGACATACGCAAGTGAACAACAGCGTGCTGATATGATGAGCTGGCTAGATCCTTTCTCTAGGTACTAAGCGGAGGAGTCCGTATATCTGTAGGTTACAAAAATTTTAAACCCTTCCACTAGAATGATTTTTATATATACTCATTATTTTCGACTAAATAATAATAATAATAGTATACAATTCAAAATACTTTTTCCTTCTACAAAATTATACATATGTGTGTGTGTAAAAAATAATTCATCTAAAATCACTTTCTGAAAGCTATATTTATAATTAAAACAAGATAACAGGTAAGACATACAGAAAAAACCCTGTGCCGCACTGAGATATTCATGAAGACCCATCCGGGAAGTAACTATGGATACAGGAAGAATATTGATGCAGTCGCGTCCTTGTAACGAGACAGCGAACAGAATTAAATCTAATAAGATAATAAAGCATCTGATTTAATCATTCCCCTTAGATCCTAAATCTTGCTACAGATTCTTTTGCTTCCTCTAAAATGCAGTTTATGTACAGCATTTCCATCGGAACAACATTTAATTATATAGACTTTAATTAGCACCCATTAATTTTGTTTTGCTTGACATACAGGCAGGCCCGTGAAATTCATTTTAAACAGCGACTGTCTATAGACTAATGTATTGAAAGACTTTTGAGTTTACGTTCGGCAGTGGCCCAGTCGATTAAACTCGGTTACCACTAAAACATCGGAAAGTGAAACAGCACTGACTTTGACCAGTGTTTGGGAAGATTAACACATTCTTCTGTGGGTCTTCTGTGCATGAGTCTTCGGTGGGACACTGAAGGGAGCTTATGCACATAAAATCTACCGTGGCTCCAGTGTCCTACATGTTCACGTCTGGTGGAGGGGTGTCAATCTGGAGGAGGGGTGCGAGATCTCTCATCTAGTTATGTGGTTATTGCTTATTGGTACAAGATCCAGACAGGATATGCTGCACCAAAAGATAGGTCAAGTAAGCTAAAAAAAGGGTCACAATTATTAAAAAAAATACATTAAAAAGTGCAAAAGCTGAAAACGACAAAATGCTAAATATGATAAAAGCAATAATGAACTATGTTTGTGAAGTCGGTAAAGAGGCCTGTCTGTATGGGTATTCTGTCAAGAGACTAGTCACCAGTCATCCAGACACATATCAGGCACTTTATATCAAAGAAAGAAGACTAACACGCTGAAGGAAGCAGAACAAATTCGGTCTTTCATCTGAAATTAGTATACCCCTCACAGGGGGGCAATGCTGGCCTGCCTAGCTTCCCCATAATGAAATGACCAACATCCTTGTCCTCATAGATGCCAAGCAGCTGACCCGGCAATTTGAAAGAAAAAAATGTATGCTATATATAGGTACACCATTAATTATCTTGCAACACTTTGATTTCGATCGGCAATTACAAATCATCTGTGATGACTTTTAAATGATAAGATGATTTCTTCCGTTTATATAATTGCGCTAATGTTATCGAAACACATGCGCGAATTGTGGTCAGGAATAACTTTATAAATAACACGGCGTTATTCTAATGCTGCTTTTATGGATTTCTTGGAAAACACAGAACCTCAATTATTTCAAAATGAGGTACGTAGGTCACTTTTGAGGGTCGGTGTAACACAGTGAGAAAGGTGACCAAAGATGCTTCCGATAAGCAGGTCAAGAGCGGAACAAATGATGTAACGGATTAAGGTAATGGGGAAGTTATTAAGCTGGATTTTGACATCCTCCTGATATAATTTTGGTGATGAGCAGTGCTTCAGGAAATTTATTGTTTTGAACGGACACGAAGTATTTATGATACTTTTAATGAGCGATATCCTTATGATATCAAGACGTAACAAAACATTTTAGACGATTTCATTGGCGAATGTGAACTTCTACAGGCTGAAAGACACAACAGAATCTCAAATCCAAAGATTGGAAAGAATAATTCGATATCAGAAGTTTCATTTAATGTGGAAAGAGCTTTATGTTCAAGATTATGTTAAAACGTTATTTTTAATAATTCGCTGATGCTCATTTTGAGGATTTTTTTCTTTATTTGAAAGATGGATGTGTGAGGAATGTTAAGAAATTCAGTCAAGTTTTAAAACATCATTAAATGCATTTATTGCGTTTAGCTTAAAAAATGCTCACTAGATTTCGCTATTTTTTTTTCTGCAATTGCTACAGACGCTAGAAAAAAAAAATTCGCAAAAAATGACTACCCTTAATACATTTAATCCTTATTCTCTTATTGTTCCCTCTTAAGTTGTTATTAAATTAATTTTAAATTCAAGGCTTCATACAGGTATAAACAAAAATATAGATAATTTCGAAAAGCTTTTTTGAATGAACTGTTTTATTCTGTTAGAGTAATTTTTGTAAGTTAAAATTCGTTAAAAGTCAGGAAACGGGTAGATTTTCAGAATTTTTAAGTAGTGCATTTACCACCCCCCCCCATATTTTTTACGTATTTCAGCAAATTCGCAAGACGATTGGTTCAATAATGTGGATTGTATTACATTTGTGGAATGAATCTTTTTCATAAATCGCAAAAATTGCGAATCTGTTTCAACTTTGTAGTTTCGACATCTTCAACTTTTCTATCCCGATAGAGTAATTTCCTGAAGTGAAAAATGACAAAATAATTGCTGCAAATGAGGGAAAGGGTTGATTTTCATGTTTTTAAAATAACACAGATTGTTTTCAACATGTTTTTTACATAATTAAGAAAAATTTCAAGCCGATCGCACAAACAGTGTGGATTTTATTATGAAACTGAGTGAGTCAGTGATCAGCTATATATTAGGATACATTTTCAAAAATTCGCTTATATAGTGGGAGTTGCACAATCTCTTAATGTGTAATAAAAAGTCAATGAAAGATTGCAATTTGAGATCATTTTATTAATAAAACGTTGGGATCAGAACTTCGTTCGAATATACATGTTGAGCCAGAAATCCTTGACGCATTTTATAAGTATAATAAAATCAAGTATTTCCCGTACGAGAATGTCGTACAACATGGCATCTGTCATCTGTTAGGAAAAACACTGTTCCTTTTTACATCTTTTGATTTTTTAAAAGTCAATATTGATGAAATTTAATTTTAAATGAATTTGAATTTTTATTAACAAATGAGAATATTTGTTTTCAAAAGGTTAATGGACAGTATTAGCAAGCAAGAGGAATTTTTTCGGATGATAGTATAAAGTATACTCGTAGTATAAAAATAAACGAAATTTTTGCACGATAAAACGAAATTTGAAAGCTCATGTTAAATCATTTGAAAATTTGGGAGGGGGGATATTTCTGTATTTAGATACCCTCCTTTTGCCTACATGCCTGTTTACAAGTATAACAGATCTCCAATCAAAGATGAAGGTAAAATGGAACAAATCCTTAAATTTTAAGTAGCCTTATAAGTATATATTCGCAAAAATAAGTATTAATAATAATAGTAATAGTAATAATAATATATTTATATCGTCGGATTTTGTTTTCTTAAGCTCTATAAATTGATCACAACATTAATCCCTTGTCTGTTTTGGCACTTCTGGCACTTCTGATTTCTTTGCCACCTTCACTATTTCGGCCGCATCCGTATCTTTTCTGTTTTGAATGTCAAATTAGTCATATAAAAGGCGGTAGTTGTCCACAAAATGTTAATTTATAAAGTCTATTCTGACTGGTCCAAGAGCGCTGGCTTTTCATAGGTTTTGCATTACTCAACAAATGATTTATTGACATCCAATAAAAAAAAACCCCAAAAGTTCGGGGAGGGGTGTGCCCAGGCCTCCATGGTACTCACCCTGGTTGCGTCTCTGTCACAGTACATTTAAGCCCAACTGGATGGGGAACCTTAAACTTGGCTAATACAACTAGACA
Organism: Cheiracanthium punctorium; assembly: GCA_038373885.1. NCBI lineage: Eukaryota > Metazoa > Arthropoda > Arachnida > Araneae > Cheiracanthiidae > Cheiracanthium > Cheiracanthium punctorium. The sequence goes on from JAWZYV010011833.1 coordinate 169,910, forward strand.
TTAAACATCCTACAGGTAGAATAAGAGATTGTGGCCTATGGCTTTTACAGGGCGGGGTTGTAACTTGTTCCTCTAGTAAACTTCTTTAATCCTGTAGTCAATGTTGTCCGGCTAGATAGTGGCCAGACATCAAATACCAGCCAAGCATTTATTGCATCTTTCTATCACTTAAATCTCTTAATTACCGAAGCATCTAAATGCGGAAGGCTTAAAGAAAAATCTCCATAAGATAATACAGTCATCATACCTTGAACAACATAACTCCATAAAGAACCTGACCTTAACCTTGCTCTTGCCAATGAATCAATTTACTGTGCCGTCCGTCCGCTGTCCAATTAAACAATTGAAGCTTCGCCATTGTGGGTCACCACTCGCCACTCGCATACCAACGAGATCACAATTACAACTTGCCAATTAGGAGCGCGATAGAAATAAAAACATAATTACAGGGCTGGCAACATGGCGCGCAACAGCCATGGGAAAGAGCGGAGCACATAATGCATGTAAACCCAATTACGTCTCTCATTTTTCGTGGTTTTTTCTTAATCCGTTACTCCGGTGAATGGATAATTAGTAAATTAGACTGGAGATGAACGCTTCGGAGCTCTTCTTTTATTCCCTTTGGATATGTGCTTGATGCACAGATGTTTCAAAAATTGTACATGTACGTATATATGTGTGCGATGAAGAAAAATGACTTGGGGAGAAAAAATTAGTTCTTGGTGATTGCTTGTAACATCAAAGAAATACTGATTACAAAACTGTATTTAAAAACTGCAATTTTTATAGATTTTGAAATGAGTAATAGAATATTGTTCACTGACCTCTAGAAATATGGCTAGATTTTTTATAGTTAAAATATACATATATCATAAATTAGTTTCCAACTTATAATAATGCTTGCAAGCAGTATTAAGAACCAATACCCTATTAACTGCAGTTGCTTTTATTCCGATTTATTATTATTTTTTGTTGTTGTTGTTGAAATTGCATGTCTGTACTATTAATAAAAGTATTTAAACATCTCACCATACAATGCTGTTAATTAGCTGCAACCCTTATATGAGAAACGTTAAACGATAATTTGATGCTTGAACTAACTGATCAATAGAACCGAATCATGATGAAATGCTTCTCCATAGAAAAGTTGCAGCTTATTTTCTACCATTATATGGTAAAATGTTAAACTACTATTAACAATGTGATTGCTTGAATCCAGCTAACATTTCAATTGGGAGTCCCGGTATTTGATCACTTTTTCCTGCAAAAAATTCTTTGCTTATTCCAAATTTAACGACTGTTAACTTTCTCTCAAAATTTCCACAAAGTTATGAACCTTTGTATTAGATTAGATATCGGTTTCGACTGATGGAGCATTTCTGTCAGGAAGTGTATTTTAAAATAGCGAACTGTGATCTGTGAGATGTCTGAGCTGAGATCGAAAGCAAAGCGGGTGTTACCACAACAAAGAATGTGCATCGCATTGGAGTTAAACATTTTTACTTGTGTCAGTGGCGTAGCTACAGGGGGTTATAACCTTCCCCCAGGAGAAATTTCTAGCTACGCCACTGACTCGTGTTAAAAAGTCAAAACCTTAGTCAGAGTTTCAAATTTACTTATCCCAGCAAACACAGCCCTATCGGATTAGTTTTGGGCCGACACTGGCATGCCGGCGCAGAATGTGCCGGGGCGACATCGCTCACGCGGTACCGAAAACGACAAAATTGCGTCCGCCTGGGCGTGTGTCGGGCCGAAAGGATGGGGTGGTTCTGGTTCGGTGTCGGCAAAAATGATAACGGCGTCGGCCCAGCCCTGTGCCACTTTTGAACCAAAACCATTACGTTTTTGGTGTGGTATCGGCAACGACAAAATATCGAAAACCGGCCAGCACCTTATTGATTCCCAAAATACCCTAATTAGCTCCGTAGTTAGTTCTCTAAAATATTAATCAACAAATTAAAGAAATAATAATAATTATTATATAAATGACTTTACACCACTAGGACTAAATTTATCAAAAATACCTACTTGGCAAATTATTTTGTTTTTAAGAAAATATTTGATGAATTTAAGAAGGAAAGCTCTTTTTAAAATTAACCGTATTATTTTTTTATGCATCAACCAATGGTTTACTTTTTTTAAACGTGTTACTATATGTTTATCAGACCATATACATTTTTTAAACAACATATTAGGCTCAACTATACAATGTTCCTTTTTCTCTTCCAAAAATTTTTTAGAAGCCAAGAAAATTTATAATTTTCTAGAACCAAAGATTATAAATAAACATGCATGCAATGCTAAAAAAAGAGAGAAAAAAAATATTAAAGTTATACAACATGCTTTTTTTAAAAATGTTTTAATTTATTTTTTTGTTAAGTTATGTCATAATACAAAATAAAGTTGACTTTTGATTTTATATATATTGTTTTAAAGAAGAATGTAAACAACATACGTTAAAAGAAATTAAAATATTGGCTGATTCTACAAATAAACGGTTAATTTCATAAAAACGTTTTCTCTTCAAAATAATTAAACATTTTCATATACAAACAAATTATTTTGTTTATACTTAATAACTAAGTATTTTGTATATTTCAAAATTAGCCCCAGTGATGTAAAGTAATTTATATAATAATAATAATTTTTTTAATAGGTTGATTAGTGCTAAACTATATATGAAACTAATAAGTATTAATAAAACCATGTTTATTATTAGAAGATACTTACTTTAAGTAAATATTTTATATATTACTGAATTTTCCTAGGATTATCCTTTAGTAGAAGAAAGGAACTTTCTATAACAGAATATACTTATTTTTTTCTGTTGTTTTGAGTAATATGAAATTAAGTACTTAAGTAAATAGACACATTTTTCAATGAAGTATGTAAGTTATTTATTAAAAATACCGTCCTGCTTGTTTATTAATAGTTTCCAAGTTTGCTTATTTGAATTATAAATTTCATTTTCGCATTATTTAGAAATAATTAGCAGTTTTGAACTACATCTTATTTTAGTAGTCCCTGAGATAACATAAAAAAATCTAGCTAAGAAAAAATACAAATTCTTAATATATACTTAAAAATCAACTTACCCCTTTTTAACTGTCGTGAGAACTTAGCAAAATGAAAACCAAAAAGCACTAACCACATTTAGACAACTTTAAAATTTTTGTCTAGTTGAGGTTAATACCAGTTAGTCTTTAGAAAAAAATCACAGTTTATCCAGAGAAAACTACAGCAAAGTCCGATCTAACTGACGTAAGAACTTAGCCTATTTAAAACTAAAAAGCACTAACCACATTCAGACTATTTTAAAATTTTTGTCTAGCTGCAGTCAGTGCCATTTAGTCTAAGAAAAAAAAATCGCAATTTATCCAGAGAAAAATACAGCAACCTCCCATCTTCATTGCTCTGATAAACTCAAAATCCACGTTACTGAAAAGTTTACTTTGCGAGATGATTTCTGTTACAGCCTTGGAATGGAATGGACAAGCAAACGAAAAAAAAAAAAAAAAAAAACCCACCAACTTCCGCTCTTCCATGAATAGGGACCGATATAATAGGGAAAGGTCCATTTCGTCTTCCTGCGTAATACTGTGGTTCCTACAAGGGGTGGAAAGCTCTTAGGAATGCACTCGTCCCCCCTCACCCCCCCCACTGCGCCTGTGCAACATGTTACGTGTACGCGGACACGGGACGAGGTAGTTGGAAAAGAAAGTCCGAGGGATTTTAGCTTTTAAATTATTCACTTTAAATTAGATCGCGTGGAAAAAAATAAAACAAATTAGTGTTATTCTACTGCAAAATAGTTTATACTTCAATATCTGCAATGAATTAATCAATTAATTTTTAGAAAGATAAAGTACTATAATCAGCAAAAAATGGTTACTTTTATTCATTTTTAAGGATTTAAGAGCATTAAATTTTATTTAATTTGTAACAGCATTTTACAATGCTGTAGCAAAACATGATTTTGGCGTAATTTTTACTATTATTTTATTTGAACAGAAACATGACAAACAAGTTGTTCAAATAAATGCTATTAAATTAATTATTCATAGTGATAATTTTAAAATGAAACTATTATTATTTTTTTCAATTTATAATTATTCAGTATAGTGAATTAAAACTTTTATTTATTTATTTAATTTTATTATTATTATTATTTTTTTAACAACAGCAGCTAATGTATTATAAAAAAAATTCCTTAACTATAAATTCTACTGATATTTTTTATTTTTATGGAAATACTAATGAAAAGGTATTTTTTCTACTATTTTAATCCAATTTAATTTCAGAAAGTTTTGTTGTTTTGTGTTTTTTGTAAGGCAAAAACACAGGAGTTAAGCCTTAGGGCGTCGGTGCCCTGAGCGGAAGAAGGCTTCTAGCGTTTGTTCCAATATATAAAACAATTAATAAGCAATAAAATTGGGGTTGAACAGTAATTATAATAATTATTTGTTCCCTAATTTTATAAAAATCAACCATATTTCCTTCATTTTATAAATATTAGATAATGTTTTGAATTTATATAAAATTTATAAAATATCCCCAAATTTTGTTCCAGAATTGGGGATACAACGGTGATTTGTCCTCAATTCTATGTTCAAAAATCTGGTTAATTTATATAACTCATATTCACATTACATCTGGAGAAAATCACCCAACATCCAAACTGTAAATTGACAGATGCTCGGTAGACCTGAACCCTGGACCTTCACACTTGAACCAGCGGCGGATCCAGAAAAAAAAATTCTGGAGGGTGCGCAAGACAATTTTTGTTACATTCTCTTATAGAATGACTTGAATTTACAAAACAAGTCAATGCTCTATAGTGTAAACTTCATTCGTCTGGGGGGGGGGGGGCTCTGGATCCGCCAATGACTTCAACCATATTCGGTGTCTTATCCACTCGGCCATTGTGGGCTCCTTTTGTGAACTTTTAAAATGCAGCGTTTAATGTTATGCATTGTATGTATTTTATTTTTAATTAATTAATTAATTAATTTTATTATTATTTTTAAATTAGAAGTACTTAACAACTATCACTTTATATAAAATGAAAATTATAGTCATATAATTATTTCAGAGTGAAACTGCCCCAATTGAGGGGTGGGGGTGGGCGCTTAGAAACCCCTTCAATACTAAGTCATAAAAAACTGGTTAACTTATCTAACGCATATTCAATACATCTGGAGAAAATCACCAACATCTAAACTGTAGATTGACAGATGCGCGGTAGACCAGAACGCTGGACAGGACCTCAGGTAAATTAACCAGATAGAATGATTGCCCCCTTTCCCCCTTTTTTTCGCATGGAAGGAGGCACTTGAATCCAACGGACTCAAAACATTGTAAATAGTAACTATTGAAATCATAAATTAAAAAGGATTATTATAACAATATATATGTGCTGCTTGTGCTGGCTTTATACCGTTCAGTTTAGAAATTACACTTCTGGACCGATATCGGTTTTGACGGTTGGTGCAGTACATCGCCAAAATCACATGTTAACCCTAAAAGGCTAGCCGCTATCGGACCGTTGCATGCCCGAAATCAACTTTTATTTGCCTACGCCAAATCGTTTTGCCAGCACAGAACCGACACCGTCCCAATTACCATTATGCCAATGCCGACATCGAAACGGTACTGCCGATGACGGCCCATCCCTAACCCGATACGGCTGTGTTTGCTGGGATACTATTCCGATAATTGTACATGTACTGAATCAGATGATGAATCTGCATAAAAATCACCGTCTTTCCCTAGCAGCCTAGTTGTCCAGAGAGAAACATGATTAGAAATTTTACCACGCTAAAAGGATTTTAAGTAGATATATATATTCACCTTCGTCATGAGATGATCCAAAAAGGGGATTTCTTACTGGCGGACAGCATGCGGCTCTCGCTGCCCATTAAATTTTATTTTTAAAATTTTCATGTTTTTATTTTTAATTTATATCCAAATTATTAATTTTAGTTAAGAATTATGCAGAAATTCGTGATTGTATTTTAAAAGGTAATGACCTAAAGCTATACTTAACAATATAAAATTAAACATAAAGTTCTCCTTTAGCCAAATTTTATCACTTGAATATACAAACAGAGCATAATATATAATTAATTATTATGAGCTACTACGGAACTTTTAAATTTAATAAGCAAAAAGACGATTTTCTTTTTTTCAGAATTTCTGTATTTATAATTATGTTACCAAAAAAAAAATAATTGCACTGAAATCTTTTTATTTTTATTTATTTATTTATTTATTTATTTATTCTTTTTTAATAATTGGTATATTACAATAGGTTATCTGTTATTGGGGCATACTCATTTTTTGTTATTTTTCGAGATTTAATATTAATTTTGATGTTTTAATTTCTATTTTTTAATTTTAGTATATGCTTATTAACGTGGTAAAAAGATTGCCTTATGTTATGAGTAGTAAAAAATATGATAATTTTTTGGGGTGTTTTTCCCCCTCTGCTAAATATTAAGATGGATTTTACGTAACCATTGTTATGCCTCTAGAAATGGTAGACGGGCGAAGTGTGAAGGTCCCGGGTTCGGGTCCCATCGCGCGTCCGTCGACCTAACCGTTCGGAGTTTTCCGTGGTTTTCTCCGAAAGTTAGCGTAAATACGGGTTAGGACCCCTTAGAAAGACCCCCACGGAGGGCACCCCACCCATAGGCCTAGAGCCCATGCGTAGCTAATCGGCCTTAATCCCACAATACAACACAACACAATACGTAACCATTGATTTACTTTTAAAGAAATCTTCATTCGTCTAAAGTACTCTTTTAATACACAATTTTTCTTTTTCGAATTACTTTTAAAATTGCTCTATGTTTAGCAAGAGACTTTTGTTAGAGCTATAGCTGGCAAGTACGAGAGGGTATTTCATTATGTTATCTTAAAGTTCTCCATTATGTGGCTTCCCTAGAATGATTATACGTTCAGAGACAATGACAAAGCTGCCATATATAATCATTTTTGCAATTCCTTATGACTGGACGAAAACCAGGCTCCCGAGATATATGATTAACTGCACATAAAGCAATTTGTTCCCGAGATCCAGAGTTCGTATATGAATGCAAATCAAAATTTCCTCCAGGATGTCTACTAAATTGCTCGCGCCTGAGCTTTGGAATATATAGTTTCATCTTTTTCATTTCCTAAAATTAATTTTGCCAGTTTAAAATATACATTTTCCTAGAAGAATTTAAATTTTAACCTTCAACTTGGGATGCAAGATTTTATTGGGAAAAAAAAGGAGGAAGATTTGTGAAACAGAGGTCAAAACTGGTCAAAGGATGCGGAATTATATTAAATATCCGACACAATAGCATTTTTAGAGAGTGGAAAGATTTGACCAAGTGTTCCCCTGCGGCTGAAAGTTAAAAGACATTACAGACAATTCAATTGCATGGAACTTGCACGAATTAAAACTGGTGCTACTATTAAAAAAAGGGGGAAAAAAGAGTAGAAGAAGTTTATTACATAACATTGTCTTCGTGTACTAGTATAGGTGAAACTATCTAGTATGTGACACGAGTACTTTAGCAAATTTCAAAACAAACAGGTACTGGACATCTCTGCTAATATGCGAATAGTGACTGCTTGTCTCTTTCTCATGTTTACATTATTTAATTCTTATCGATGAATCAATTTAAAACAATATTTTAAGTTTCGCTTGACTGGTGCAAATATTTTAACCTTGATTTCAAATTAGAACAATGCTGTATTTCTGTGGAGTACTAAAAACAAATGCTTGGAAGTAATACGTTTTCAACGTGTATAATACGTTTCTTGGAAGTAATACGTTATGTTCGATGATGCTAGTTAACAAATTTAATCTAGATACAGTGGTGAGTTAAGTTCCCTGTCCAAAAGAAAGAAAGAAAGAAAAAAGAATAAAAACCACCTTCCCACAAATAACTGACGCGATTGCTTAAACTTGTTGTGTGACATTTTTTGCCCTCTAAGTTGTTCATGTTTATTCATGTTTATTATTTCTTTTTTTCCAAAGTTTACATTTCTGTTTAATAACAGCATTGAAGAGCTTCGGAACAATTGAGACGACAGCCTCCAGGCTAAGGGTCTCAATCAACCAACCTCTCAAATCTCAAAGCACTGAAGAGTTGTTAAAACAGGTGGAATTTTCTTAGCAGCAAAAACAGATTTTTAGGTTCAAGTATGCTAGGGTAGGGGGTCCTGCGTCTCTGAATCTGCCACTGAAGCAAGAATAAGTACAAGCATGGGAGGGCACCTGATCTCCCCTAGAGTTATTGCGTGGCTGACAGGAAAGACAGGCTGCGGTGCTGACATTTGGTCACACTCCTTTTGCCCTTGCAGTCATGTGACTTAGGAGGTGTGACTACCTTGGTCCGAGATAGAAACAGTAAGATGGCCATACCTCCTAAGTCAAATGACTCTGCAAGGGCAAAAGGGGTGTGACCAAATGTCAGCACCGCAGCTTGTCTTTCTCGTCAGCCACGGAGTTGTTGCAGTTGTTGTATCTGGAGCATTTATTTTCGGATTTGTGCATTTGGTTTAAAGAACCTGCTTATAAATCCTCGTCGAATAAAGTGGACAACTCAGAAACAGGTATTACTAGCACAGAGAAAGAAAATTTAAACAGCTAGGGGATTGATTGGGAATCGAACTCACGACCGTATGCTTAGGGAATTAGCGTGGAATAGGACAGGTTCTTAACCTCCAAGCTGCCAGTCCTCTCCTCCTAGAATTTTAGTCAATTATCTTACGCTATAAACAAAACTGCATCACAAAGCAAAATTGGAGCCGAAATTGTTGAAAGTTTAAAATTTGCCCTCCCCCCCTTTAGAATTTTTTTTCCAAGTTTGCCCCTCCACACCCCCTAAAAAATTTCTGTAGGCACCCATGAATATATGCAACCCATATACGATTACGTTCTAATATATATTGATTTCGGTCGTATTTCAAACTCCTCAGAACCTCCCACATCTCCCACCTCTAAGAATTTATGGCTTTAAAATGCGACACTGATTTCAGAAACTCCCATTAAAAATGTTGCCATCCGCTAGAATAAAAGTTCGGAAAATTTTCTAAATATTTCCGCCAACATTTTTCCACCTTTTCCATCATCATTTCCGGAAGTGACGTCCTATTATCGGCTTCCGAAGCCGCGAGATTAATTGCCCTTTTCGCGCGTGGAGCTGGAGCCGTTCGAAAACCCGGCGCACCGCCCTGCAGAGTTAATTTTTACCCGTTTGCAATTTAAATTACACGACGTTGGATTCCCAGATTCACCAGATAAGCAGACAATGCTCAGACTGGATGCGGAAAATTCGCGTCGCAAGTTTTAGAGATTTAATTATTCGCGCTCGGTTTAATATATTGCGACGCACGTGCACGTGTAGTGCCGTAAAATGCCAAGCTTGAGATCGTGAGAATTTTGTAAGTTACAAGGATTGTATTAATGACAAGTGATTGGATTCAATTAAAACTTTGTACCGCTTTAAAATCTTTATTGGAGCACACATGAATGAATGAAATGCAAACGTCAGGGGGGGTTTCCAGGGTGGCCTGGGCCACTCCGAAATTTGGATTTTTGTTGACTTAGGTGAAAATAATCAAGCTTTTTGAGAGAAATTCTACCTTTTACATCTGTTAGATCTCAGGAACTTCTTCTTCTTCTTCTTCTTCTTTTTTAAGGAAGAAAGAAAAACACAGAAGTAAGAGAGATCAGCCTATACCTTAACTCATCCTCACTGTCTTAGAATTTGTTTTAGGACCGCAGATGGCAAGCGAGCCACTTTAACGCGTAAAAACAAAGCTGATGCTGGAATCAGGTGTCACTATTTCTCGAAAAGATGGATTCTGTTTTTTAACGCACTTCTTTCGCTGCATGCACCGCTTTAATAAAGTTAGTCTTCTTAATTAAGCGAAACGCAGACGTTATTCTAGAGAAGAGTTGAGACAATGCATTTCTTTATTTTTTCCATTGTTTTATTACAGAAAAAGAAATAGACGGATATTATTTTCAGTCTTCGAGCAGTTCGTATTTCATTTTGTTTTCTACAGTATTTTTTTTTTTTTTTTGAGTTCCATTAATGTATGTTTAGAAAAACTACTTAGTTTAAAATCTCTTTCTTAATTTTAGCAGACCCCGAAGTTTTGCATTTTTAAGAGGCTCGCAAAGTTTTCTACTAGCGGAGGCTGGTAGTCTTATTAGAAATCTATATATTCAAACTTTCTTATGAAAATGTAATTTTGCTTTAGATTATCTTAGTAATGCAAGTGCAGGCGTAATCATGTATTTTCCTTTTATTTAAAATCGAAATCTTTAAAACACTAACCAATATACTTGACAAATGTATACAATATGAAACTAAAAACTGATTTTTGATTTGTGTAATATTATAAAGAAATTTTATTTTATGCCCTTTAGAGATATACATACACATTAGATGTGTACAGGATGTGACAGAAAAAGGATAAGTATATTCTTCTCCATATTTATATCTGTATGAGAAAAAATATTCGCATTTATTTTTTTTCAGAAAGTTTAAGCATTTTTTAAAATGATTTTCAGTTATGATCGAAAGAATTAAAAACCCTTAAAACCTGCATTAATTAATTTAAATGCATGATAGGTATTATTATTGAATAAAAATTATATACTTCTTTTCTAATATTAAATAAATCTTTATAGTACAAATCCGATATGCTTAGATTAATATTAGCTGTTTGCAGCATCAATAAAGGACAGCTAATAACATTTTTAATAACTCACAGGATACAAAGATTACCAGATGTTACTACAGCAAAAATATTTGTCTTTCGGTAAGTAGAAGCGGCTATTCTAGTGCCTATAAGGTAAAATTTTTGATGGCATTAATTTAATTTGCTAAAATTGTGGAGATCTTTCACATTAAAATCTAAAGGAAAAGTTGATTTTTTTAATACTCGAACCCCTCATTTTTTTGAATGGATCGTGAGTAAATCCTACCTATTGTTAATATTATGAAACACGGATAAAAAGAAAATTTTTAAAGATTAACTTTCTGTAGGTTTTATAATTTTGTTTTTAAAGAATTAAATGGATAAATTTGAAAAGCTTATAACATAATTTTTATTACTTTAAAGCACATAAAAAAAACTCGTAAACAAAACATAGCGATTTTATTGTATCAACAACACAAAATAATAATTAAAAAAATATTTTTGAGATAAACGCTTTGAATTTTTGAATTAAGAATAAAGAATGCCAGTGGAACTTTCAGCAAATTAACGCTTTTTTGACTTTAAGGATTTTTTTTTTCCAAGTGTTCATCTATTTTAATGGAAGTTTGAAGAAAGAAAAGGGATTCACTTTGAATTCAATTCGAGAGTTGACTTTTAAACATAGCAGATTTTCAAATACATTTCATAACTGGAGTTCATTTCATAATCGTAGCCAAGTACTCACAGCTGTGTTTTTTTAACATTAAATGCTCCGAAACACTGTGCAGTTTTCATTTATTTTGGTTTGCTGGATTCGCCTCTTACAGTAATCACATAATTAAAAGACAATTCAGATTTAAATTCATATATATTAATTTGAGTCAAAACTGCCATATTTGATCGGGAAAATCCAACGTTAAAAGATAAACGATACCTCTTGGCTACGATTCTGCAATTACCAGTTGGTTACAGGCTCGCTTTAATCCATTGCTATTGAAATAGATAAAATTCTATATCACTGATTTATTATTTTATTCGAATGTATTATTTATTCGAATTAATCCGACCATCAAGAAAAAGATTAGGTTGCTCAGAAACAACAGAGAAATGCTTGTCCAATAATAAGGAAATGCGGGTCACAGTTAAGGAAATATTGAGACAAAATCTCTCTTTTTTTAAAAGGAATCTTATGTTCGATTTGAAACTACGACTAGAATTGAAGTATATGCTAAAAATAAATAAAGATTATCATTTTTTGCAGTGAAGTGAAATACTGAAGACGACCTGTTTGAAGTATTGTTACGAATTTATGGAATTACTAGCTGAAGTATACCCGTTCTTCGTACGGAATGGATACTGTTAAACCAACAGATAGAAATAGAAAACAAATGCATTAAGTATATTTTGCTTATGTATTTATCTGCTGGTCACAGCAAAATTTTAGCGTCGTAAAGGATTTAAATATTCCTATCTGTATCCATGTTTGATGATCGAACAATTTTGATTATATTGTAATTTTTTTTCCTTTTGTCAAATCTTGTTAGTATATAACTTACTAATTCATTTTTAATCTCATGATGTAAAAATAGCGTCAAGAGTCATAAATTTCATTTTCTATTTTTAACAGGACCTCGGCTTACTTTAAACCATGGAATAGCGGATTTTATTATTTTATTTTCAATATTATATAGCCATAGTAATAAATTGTCTGTTTCTATGCAATTCTAAATTTAACAAATAAACGATAACAAAGTTAATAGTAGGTGAGCCCAATTTGTTTTTTGGGATTTACTCGAGCGCGGAAGATGAACATAGGGGGGAACCTTGCATCATTTTGAGTACCTCCACCATATATAATCCCTTTATGAACGGCCGTGCGTCTAGGACAGCTCATCAGATTAGTAAAAAAAAAAAAAAAAAAATTGATAGTCAGAAATATCAGATTAAGATAAAGTGGGTTAATTACTAGGTAAAAAGTGTACATTCAGAAAATCTGACGATTTGAGTGTAACGTAATGGATTGGGAGGGTTACAAAGTAGAAAAAAAAAAAAAAAAAAAAAAAAAAACACGTTGCTTTGACATTCTCGAGCGCGGTTGAATTTTTTTTATTTTGAAGGAAATAAGAATCACGAAAAAAATATAATCTGCTGATTTCCACTAGCCGAAGTAATAAAAATCGTCAATGAAGATTAGAGCGTGCAAAGGTAGCTCGATCAAAGATAACGAGTACGCTCTTCGAGTGAGTGTAGATGACAAGGGGTTCTACATCTCTGGTCCTCAATAAACAAGAACAGCAAATTTTCAGAAAGAATTGAAAAATATCAAATTCAAAGAAGCTTTTGACAAGTTTTTAATTCATCACTGAGCTGATCAGGAGATGGCTACTATTATTAGGAACAAAACAATATATCTTAATCATGATATGTGTTATGTATATTCAGTTACCGATAATAAAGTTACCCGAACAATCGACCATGAACTCTCATGTCCTGATCATGAAGAAGCAGATACAAAAATTGTATTTCTGGCAAGTCAAATAAAAGAAGATGCCACAGTTACAATCAGAACTTCAGACACAAATATTGTTGCCGCATCAGGATAGTCCTTTTCATAGTGCCGGATCCAGAGAAGAATTCTGGAGGAAGCACAACATTATTTTGTCTCCTTTTTCTTATAAATTCAAATGAATTTATAAGATAAGTCAATCTTCTATTGTGTAAACTTAGTACGTTAGGGAGGAGAGGAGTTACGTAGACCTGCGCCTCCTTCTGGATCCTCCAATGATCCTTTTAACTTAAAAGAATCACGGGTTGTCAGATGTGGCGCACATTACCTCCCAAAACAAAAACACCAGAACTCAGCTCAACTTTAGTTAATTTTGGTAACAAATGGAATTTTTTTTTCAATGTATGGGCAGGTAACCTTGTGTAAATTGTATTTAAAAGCAAGACCATCACCGACATGTATAAAATCATATAGTATATATATATTCTTTCAAGATAAAAAGTATGAAAAGAAAAATAATAACTTATATTTTACAGCACTTCTGTACTGAAACACTTTCATATTTTAAATGCGCACTAAAGTGCTAAATATTTAAAGCGTATCATAAATCCATGCGTCTTTCCTATTTTTCTACCTTATTCCATTAAGCTGAACAGTGCATTATTATTCATGAGTGTGCCGTGCTTGTCTTCCTTGTTCCATAAAACACATCTTTAAAATCGAAATCTATCTAAAAATCGCCTACTAAAAGGGTCATTTCACAAGAATAGGGTAACTTTGTGAAATTGTAAAAAATTTATTTACTATTCAACATTTTTAAATTTTGAATAATGCCCATTTACAGACAGCATTGATTCTGTTTAGGAGCATGTATAATATTTTGCAATTTGAATTTTTTTTTTATTAAAAATTAGGTTTTTAACCCCAAAAAAATCAGTCCCCTGGCATGTACCACTCGAAAAAGTGAAGAGTTAAGTGCTAATTATTTTTAAACTAACCGATTTAGGCAACAAAAATGATCGTTGTTGTGTTCTGAGATAGTTATTTAATAACTTGTTATGTGTGTAATGGGATTTTTTGAAAATTTTCATCACTTTTTTTCAATTTTAAGTTGTGTACTAGAGATGAGTTCGGGCTCATTTTTTGAAGCCCGAGCCCTCCCGAGCCCGAGGACTTTTAATCCGAGCCCGCCCGAGCCCGAGCCATATTATTAAAGTTGGAGCCCGAGCCCGCCCGAGCCCGAGCAATATTATTAAAGTTGGAGCCCGAGCCCGCCCGGGCCCGAAATTTCAGCTAAAGACAAATAAAATTAACTACTTCATTAATAGGATACAATAAATTTTGGAGCTTCACACACCTTCTAGTCCCCCGTGCCGCTGTTTTTTTAAATAAGTGCGTCTATTTATCCCATGAATCACTTTTTAAAATCTGTTTCAAGGAGTATGTTCAACAAAGGAGAAATTTTTCATGAGCCCGAGCCCGCCCGAGCCCGAACGCAATCGTGAATTACAGAGCCCGAGCCCGAGTCGGGCCCGGGCTCGGGCTCGGGCTGAGCCCGTCTCATCTCTATTGTGTACCCCTACTTTGCGCGTCAGTCCCCTGACTCATGTTAAATTCCAAAAATTTCTGATATTATCCATTGTTGATAACTTTATTGCCTGTTTCATTATTTATTTATCGTATAAATATGGCATTGACGACGTTTATTTATACATCAGCCATTTTTATTCAATGTTTGTCGCCATTCTTATGTCAACAAACAGAATGCTAACACTCAATTTGTCAGTCCCCTGGTAAGTAATAATTTAATAATTTATAAATAATTATTATTGATGTATGCTGATTTTAATGTCTTTTTATTACTAGATTTAATATTAGAACAGAATAATATGGCATTTACTTCCAATAAGTAGATTTTTTTAGTTTTACAGTAAAAACGTCAGTCCCCTGGCAGTTTTCCATCTGGAATACTGCTTGTAACTGCTTGGATAACTTGTAAAAGAACTACAGACCAAGTAATTGCTCAAAAAGGTGATATAATGAATTTGCATGAATTTGCTGACATATTACATAAAAAATGCCCAGCAATAAAAATTTCTATTATTGAAGATGTTGATATTAAAACAATGGATGATCTGATAAACGAAATCCAGAATAAGCAAATTCAAATTTCCTTTCAAGGAACACTCAAGGTACATCAAATTTGTGGTGATGTACAACACCCTAATCGTCTTATTATGAAGTCATTGAGTTGTTCCTGTGATCCTATAATTTGTGAAAGTTACAAGTTGGGAACAATTAAATTTGAACAAGATCAAAATCTTTCAGGGCGCCGTTCGACACTCACAGCTTCAAAAAAAAAAAAAAAAAAAAAAAATGTGAGAAGCAAAGTAAAAAAATCTACAAGTAAGCAACAGATCAAGTTCACTGTTGGTGATTTTATCCTAGTCAAATTTTTAGTCAGAAATAAGGAATACCGGAGTGTTGCAATTTGTTCGTATGTTAAAGAAAACGAAGAGAAGTTGACTGTCACATTGCTCAAAAAATGTAATGATAAAAATACTTTATTTCGATTAGATGAAAATGATATAGCTGATATATCGTTTGAGCATGTATTGGAAAAATTACCAATACCTATTTCAAGTACCAAGCGTAATAGAGTCACTTATACATTTAATAAATTTATTGATGTTTGCGAAAAATAATTACTATTATTTTTGCTTTGATATTAAATTTATAACTTGTTTAAAAAAGTTTTATTTAAAGTTTAAAAAAAAGTTTTAAATAGTATAATTAAAATAAATAATTAAAAATTTATTAGTTAAAGATGATTAAATAGGAAAATATATGTATTGAGGTTATGTATGAAACATGTTTTTATTACTTCTTTGGATAATTATTATTAATTATTAATAAAAAGTTAGCATTATTCATTAAAAAGTTCATTCTAGAATGAAATCATCTGTTCCAGTCAGTCCCCTGGAAGTCATGTCAGTCCCCTGGAATCTACTTTTTGAAAAAAATCGATTTTTTCAAAAATGTTCAAATAATTGAGTGTTGCTGTACAAATATAATAAAATTAATTTATTTTTCATAGATTTTATAAAAAATTCTAATCTGAGATAAATGTAGTATGTTTCAAATTCACCTCTAAAGTTACCCGATACTTGTGGAATGACCCAAAACTGTTTTACAATCTTCGCCAAGCATATTAGAACTATACTTCACCATTTTAAATACTCTTTGGAATGAGCATCATAATCCATGAGTGTGTCGTGTTTTTCTTCCCTGCACCATAAAACACTTCTTTGGAATAGCAAATCTACATTAAAATCGGCTACCAAAACTATTTAACAATCTCCGTCAGGCACATTCTAACTATACTTCACATTTATAAATACCACTTGGAAACTGTATATCGTAATCTATGTATCGCATTTGTTCTCCCTGTTCCATAAAACACTTATTCGGATTGAAATCTTATTAAAATCGCCTACTAAAGCTGTTTTACAATCTTCGCCAGGCATATTCTAACTATAGTTCTCCTTTTTAATAAGCTGTCACGTTTGCCAGTTTATAGCCAAATTTGGAAGATATCGCCAAGCTTGGTTCGGTTTTGAAGACTTACTTTTTGACACCAAACTTGGCGATCAATTATCAAAAATTGCGAACGTTGTGTGCGTTTCAACATTTTATTCTCCCTCCCGTCCCCCCCCCCCCCTTCCACGTTTATCTGGCAAACACATTTGAAAGTTCTTCACCGTGACAAATCGTGCATAGGCAAGTTATGTCCGCGTTAAAAAAAACCTGATTGATTTTAATAGCACTGTATTGCTAAAAAAGAAAATAATAATCTGAAACACTTTCATATTGTAAATACGCGCTATATTAAAAGCCGTATCATAAGCCATGCATGATCTCTATTTTTCTTCCTCATTTCAATCAGTTGGAAAGTATATGATTACTATTGAGTAAGCCATATTTTTCTTCCTTGTTCCATAAATCACTTCTTTGGAATCGAAATCTATATTAAAATTGCTTACAAAAATTATTTAACAATCTTCACCAGACATATTCTAACTATACTTTTCGCAATAAAATGTCGCGTTTGCTAGTTTCTAGACAAATTTAGAAGATATCGCCAAGGTTAGTTCGGTTTTGAAGGCTTATGTTTTGGCGGAAAAGTTGGCTATAAATCATCAAAAATTGCAAACCTTGGCGACTTTCAACATTTTACCCCTGTCCCTCCCCCCCTCTCCCCCCAAGTGCT
Source organism: Cheiracanthium punctorium (assembly GCA_038373885.1). Taxonomy (NCBI): domain Eukaryota; kingdom Metazoa; phylum Arthropoda; class Arachnida; order Araneae; family Cheiracanthiidae; genus Cheiracanthium; species Cheiracanthium punctorium. The sequence goes on from JAWZYV010011833.1 coordinate 187,396, forward strand.
GTCATTAAATTAAAATAAAAAGAAAAGTACCTCACCGTGTCAAATCATGTAGACAATTTATGTCAACACACACAAAAAAAAAAAAAAAAAAAAAAAAAAAAAAAAAACTGATTCATTTTTATAGCACTCCAGTGCTAATAAAAAGACGAAAAATCTGAAACTTTCATATTTTAAATAAGCACTACAATGCGGTATTAAAAACGTATCATAATTCATGCGTCTATCTTATATGTCTTCCTTGTTCCATTACATTGGAAAGTGTATCATAGTTCATGAGTGCGCCGTATTTGTCTTCCTGGTTTCATAAAACACTTTTTTCTTTTTTTTGTAATAAACATCTATGTTAAAATCGCCTGCAAAAACTCGCCTGTTAAAACTGTTTTAAAATCCCCGTCAGGAATATAATACTCCCCCCCCCCTTTTTTTTTTACACGGATATAGACACCAATATTCCAATTAAATAAACAGTAGGTTTACTCAATTTCTCGAAAAATATGGAAGATAACCCCAAAGGTGTCGTCCCAGAACCCGCGGTAACCCCAAAGTGGGGTGGAAAATGGTGGGGATGAGCAGAGAGAGAGAATATTCTCTCTCCTTCAAGGTCGGTAACGAGATCGTGGGGAGATCATGGGATTGCAGAATTCAACTGAGCGATAGTCCCTCATTCCCCCCCCCCCACACACACACACTTGCTTTTGCACTCTCTTATCAGTTCTATAAGAACCCGTTCAAAATACAAAAGCGAAATGGGATGGGAGAATGGTTCAATATGAACCGAACTTTTTTGGGGGAATTCTAAATCATACTCATTCTTATGAAAATATAATTAATGAATATACAATGAAAAATATTATAAGAATTTTTTTTATCAACAAATAATGTCCCCCATCCCTCCCCCCCCCCCCCCCCATTGAACCATTCTCCCATCCCATTTCGCTTTTGTATTTTGAACGGGTTCTTATAGAACTGATAAGAGAGTGTAAAAGCAAGTGTGTGTGGGTGTGTGGGGGGGGGGGATGAGGGACTATCGCTCAGTTGAATTCTGCAATCCCACGATCTCCCCACGATCTCGTTACTTCTATTTAAAAAATCAAGTCAATTTTTAACTTTATCTGCTAATTTTTTCAAATCAATACTGATAAAGTTTCATTCTTCAATAAATTTTTAATTTGATGTTCCCAATTAGGAACATTGGACTGTAAAAGTTTAAAAGAATCAAGTAACAACAAAAAAATTTAAAATGTCCACTCATAAGACGTATTAACATTATTATAACAACCAGACCTAAAGAACATTCAGTGAGAGCTAAAGAACATTCAGTAAAAATCTTAAAAATGCAATATTTTTAAAGGTCTTTTGAAATGAAAGATGAATCGGAATAATTTGTCATGCAATTTCTGTGCTTCTCAAAGTGTTTTCTTAAACTTACTCAGTATATACCTATTGGCTTGTCCGAGAGTAGAGCTTGTATAGTAACATTGTGTATCGCACTAAACTAAGTTTGTTTTTGAAATTTGTATAGAACTTTATCATGAAAAGTCTTAAATTCTCTCATAACGAAATATTTAATATAATGGGCACCGTTAATAACATTTTTCAAGAGACGGTAACTAAAAACTTAAAAAAAAAAAAAAAAAAAACATGAAGGAAAAATCAACATTGGGGTGTCTGTTCTTGGAGAGGATGCCTTGAGCGAGGTCACTTTTAAGGGGTTCTAACGCGCATTCACGTTATATTTCGAGAAAACCGCCCAAAAATGTAGTCCGTCAGTTCGACACCCGCGAGTAGACAAGAACCTTGGTTCTTTACGCTTCATGCATCTACCATATTGACTGTGCTATCCACTCGCCCATATGGCAGGACCGTTACAGAATAAAACCTGCCTTAAGTAAACCCTTAACTAAGCATAAACTTATTATTTAAGAAAATATTTCTTGGTCCAGTGAACACTTAGTCTATTTCTATATAATTTTTATTCAACGGAAAATGAAGTAAACAGAAAGTCTTAAACAAAAGTATGTCTTTCTATTTAAGACAAGTTTTATCGTATAACAATAAAGCTTAATTTCATCTATACCCTATTTAATTTTCGATTAAAATTATTTTCAAATGAAATTTAGTGTAATATGTATAGGCAAATCCGAAAGGTTCAGTTAAATACTATTATGTACCTTCATAAACATGTATTAAAATCATAAAAACTCTTATCGTTATTTTAAAGTTTAAATCCTACTTTAATAGATACATGTATCGACTAAACGTATATTTATTTAGCATTTTAGTCGATATATGTATCGACTTTGATAAATATATCTTTTCAAAAACTTGCTTAAAAATAGACTACCTTGTAAATGATTACAGAAAGCATGCATGTAGGTTTTATGAATGATAAAATAATATTTATTTGACTTCGATGCTCTACTTGTGGTAAACGAAATCTCGTTTTGAAATAGATTTGGATCTCCACACTCGATGAAAAGAACGCGTAAATGCGTAAATAAGAGTTTTCTTCCGGAAGAAAACACATTTAACGGAAATCTCTTTTTTAAGTGAAACTGCTTCGATTTAACAATAGCCGTGCATGACCCCCAAACTTGACCCCTCCACATGCTGGGTGGATTTTCTGCCTCCTGTATAAGGGACCATCTATAGGATTTTTGTTGCCCAAAAAGAGCTCTGAGAGGAATGGGAGATTCGGGAAGAAATCAGGGGGCATAAAGGGGAAAGTAGTTTTTGACAGGTTGGCGGTTTGGCTGCGCGGAGAGTGAGACTAAACCATCGCCAAACCTGGTCCAGTTTGGGGACTTTTTGATTCGGACAATTTTCGGTGATGTATCGCCAAATTTGACGATACATCACCGAAAATTGACAAACCTTGGCGACTTTTCACATTTAATCTGCCAACCCTGAAAAATGATTCGCCCTTTTGCCAGGTAGACAAAATACAGCACTGAAATTTTTTTAATAAACCCCGAAAAACACTTTTATGACTTTGTGTTCGTTACATTTTAATGCAATATTTTTATGGCTGTCTTCATTTTCTTTCGATGAATGAAGGCAAAAATGAAAACAACTTTTTGGCTCCTTACACCAGTTTGGACACGCATTCTATTAAAAAAAAAAAAAGAAAGAAAGAAAAGAAACCTGAAAATAGACATTTGTGTTCCTTATATTTTTAAGCAAGAAATTTTGCGGTTATCTCTCCATTGAGATATAAAAGGAAATGTGAAAAGAACGTTTTGTACCCACCTTCATTTGGGTGCGAATTCTAAAAAACCCAGAAAATGGCTTTTAGGTATTGATGTTAGTTACATTTTAAAGGAAGAATTTTACGGCTATCTCTTTTTCCCGGTGAGATATATATATGTGAAAATAACTTTAAACAACGTTTTGGGCCCCTTATGCCTGTTTAAGTGCGAATTCTAAAAAACCCAGAAAATGAGTTTTAGGTATTTCTGTTAGCCGTAAAATTCTTGCTCGAAAATGCAACCATCTCTTTCTTTCTTCTGAGGTATAAAGGGAAATGTAAAAGAATGTTTAGGCCCCTTACCCACGTTTGGATCCGAATTCTAAAAAACCCTGAAAATCATTTTTAGGAATTGATGTTAGTTACATTTTAAAGCAACAATTTTACGGCTATCTCTTTTTCTCTCTGAGATATGAAGATAAATGTGAAAAGAACGTTTTGCGCCACTTATCCCTGTTTGGGTGCGAATTACAAAAAAAAAAAAAACTAAAATTGATTTTTAGGTATTTCTGTTAGCGATAAAAATCTTACTTTAAAAGTAAGATTTTTATGCCTATCTCTTTTCCCCTGAGACATGAAGAGAAACGTGAAAAGAACGTTTCGGGCCGCAATCTCCGTCTGGATTCAAATTTTGAAAAATCGCTTTTTAAATGACGCCTGGGGCACAAAAGCTATAAGCTCCTAAAATTTCATGTCTGTATCTCCGGTAGATTTGGCTGTGCGGTGATTGTCATTCAGGACATCTTACTTTACATAGAGAGATTGACATCTCTAGGTTTTAAAACAGGTTGAAAGAAATACTGTAAAATAATTGAAATTTTCTCTTGATTCCGATAATTAGATAGCGTTTTATCGATCAATATATTCATTAAACTCAGAAAACGTCCCCACCTCTCCCCAAAACGCTGTGATATTGTTTTTAACAATATCCCTGCGCATCAAACCAGTCCTCAAGGCAAATCATCTCACCAACTAGCAAATCCTCAAGCCTGTTTTGGAAATTTATTTTCTTATCTTCATGCATTATCTTATGATTTCTATAGAAAAGTTAGTTAATTAATAGAAATTCCTACAATAAAGTAGAAAATTCCAGATAAAGTAAAAATAATTTATGTAAAGAGCGAATCACCGTGGGGTCAGTCTGTTGCAATTGGTAATTGAGCGAGAGCAATTCTGACATTGATTTTATCAGATACAGGCTCACCGTAGTATAGTCATGAATTTCAGGTTGTTATGCAGAACATATTAAGATCAGCGATGGGAGGTTTTCATTCAAGTAGTAAATCTTGCATCACAGAGTAGCATCTTTAATAAGTGTGTGTAATATTGTGCTAAGGCAAGCCTAGGCGAGGGGTATATGCCAAAAGAGGGGTGCCTTGGACGGAGGACTTTGTAAGGGGTTCAAACGCTTATTCACATTACATTTGGAGAAAACGGCCCGAAACCCCATACCGTTAAATTGACATCCGCGCGTTAGGCCAGGACCCTGGACCTTCACACTTCAGCCATCAACCATGTTCAGTGTCTTATCTACTTGACCATGGCGGGGCCCCATTTTGATGGAAGTGGAGACGACCAGTAACGTAGCCAGGATTTTATTTCGGGCTGGGTACCAAATTGCTTAGTTAAAGTTCAATTGTAAGCTAAATATCAAATTGCAAGCTAAGTAAATTGTCGCATTTCGGGGGGGGGGTATACGGCCCCCTCTGGCTACGCCCCAGGAGACTACGCACAGTGGCTCCGATGAATATCTAATTTGCTAACATGTTTTTCTTGCTCATTACTGTCCAGCCAAATATAAGGCTTCAGCCTCATCAATAAAGCCCCTGTTTGATGCAGTAAATCGTCATGTGATTTTTCATTCTAATTAAGTACTACACACGGTCTGTTTAGTGCTCTAAGAGATTTTGAATCCGATAACACATAAGAAATTGCAATGAAAACGCTGTTCAGGAAAAAAAAGAATACAGTTAGGCTTTTTTTATTTTCATTTTTTAGACCTTTCACCTGCACTGCACGTGAGTTAAAGACTTGAAAGTAATAAAATGACTAGCACTTCGGGCCTTTGAAGTGGCGAATGTCTCATCGGCAATTGCCGCCCTTGGTAAAAAAGTTCTGAATTTTGCATAAAAAAAAGAACCCTCAGCCACTTCTAGAGCAGTTCTGATAACAACCACTAATTTGTCCTTTTAAACTAGACGTAACTTTCCATAAATATAAACTAAACATGTCTCGCCCCTTGTGAGTTCACCTTTTTTTCTTGGCTGAATACTGTTCGTATGTTTTCCCTAGAATGTCTTCGAACGTACAGTTATATGCCCTATCCACCAGAGCATATCTGCGATGGCCATTTGAGCAGTTGGGGCAAAACACAAGACCCTACAAGCGTAACACGCCCGGTGCTGAAAGCATCACTTATGTTTGCTGAACGCTCCACGGAAAGAAAAAGAATGCCCTTTAATCAGACGCCGAACAAAAGAAAACGTCGGCCGCCTTTCTGTGCAAAAGAAATCAACCACATGTGAAAGTTCGACGCCTTCTTCTGAATATGCAACATGTGGGATATGCCCCACTTTAAACCGAAAGGCTTTTGTCTGAGAGCCCACGTCCTTGATAATGAAATGTAAATAGTTCTAAAAAGATTCAGTGAATCTTTTCTTTTTTATCTTTTCTGCATTACATTTTTATTAGATGGGCTGATTTCATAAGTGCAAACTTTATTTCCTAAAGTTAATTTGCTTTTTCACTTCCTTTTTGTGTTGCAAACGCACATAATAAAAGAAACCAAGAATGCGCAAAATAACCCCACCTGCGCTACCATCGTAATCTTTAAGACTTCTTTTTTTATAACACTTTCTAATTTATCACATTAAAAAAGCGTTTACAACATCGGCTTTTTTGTATTTTTCTCCGTGCTCTAACTCTCATAAATAAATATACATGGGTTACCACAAAAAAAAAAATCATAACAATATTAACATTTTTCAATTGTGTGATTTTATATATACATGGACTGGACACGAAAATGTTAAATTGGATTTGCTATACAAGTCGACTCGACCTGTGAACATAAAGAAATCCATGGATCTACAGATGGTTAAAAGTGAGACATTTTATTTCTTCTGCAAAACGTATTATTAAACAGTTTCAGCTTTTTTAACTGCCATCAAGACTTAGTACTTAAAAATTCCTCAAAGTGCTGCTTGAAGACGATGTCTCTGATTGGTCTTGTACAACAGCTGTGGTGAAATTGCGCGTAGCTAGTGGACATGATGACTTAGCGGCGCATCTGTTTCTCATTGGTATACTGACAAACTCAATCTGTCACAATTTTCAGAAAAGGGATCATTTTATGGATAGAAACCATCTTAGCATACTATGTGTCCTGTTGGCAACTTTATGCAAAGAGTAAGCAGAATTCAAGTTGTATCTCCGGTTACCTTGAATGTAGCTTCACCTCTTCTCCTAAAGCCCATACATAAATTTTCCATTCTTGAAATCTATAGTCTGAAAGTCTGAACAGTCATTTTTCTACATTTGCTATTTTTTTAAGTCAATACACTGCTCTCATTTTACTTAATTTAGAATGTTTATGGCTAAGCCGCCCGAGTTTTGTAGTGTTTAGAGAGTCATTCTACCACACCACGGTTTCGGATTCGATTCCCGGCGCAGGTTTGGTTGTCAATATTTCATTGTGGTAGTTAATTTTCTTCATGAGGGTGGAACTTTTCCCTCCCAGAGCTTTGTAATAAGTTCGAGAAAAAATGTACTTACACGTGACCGGTGCACTGTGTACATGAGTCATTATACTGAAATGCGGATTCTAGATGAGATTTTTTTTTAATATTTGGCTTAGCTGATAAAAATGCTTGGGCCGATGGCGACGCTCAGTTTCGGAGAGTTCGGTCCCGTGATTGCGCTTTATTCTCCGCGCGCTGGTCCTCAGCGGATTAAGGTGCGTACACACATCGACGAGGAGAGATAGCAAAGCACTGGTGGATATTTATCCTCTCTGCCGTCTACACTTGCATGGTTGAGGGCGAGGAATGAGAGAGACCTCCCTATTTGCACTTAGGAATTCCTTTGATCTCGCAGAAAAACCAGCCAATAACTGGATTATGTGCTGAGGCAGCTCATTCTGCTCATTTTTTAAAAGCTTTTGCTCGTGCTGCCATTGAAGATAAGAGGAGAAAAAAATGTCTGTAGAATTAAAAACTTTTTTTATAAGAATGGATGAACAAGAGAATTCCAACACAATAGAGCTTGAGGTAGATATTCGTTTAACTTGCTCGTGTTCTATCCTATACCATGAAAATAAAATTGGTCGCTCTTTTTAGGCATACCAAAGTATACTTCCAGACAGAAATGACGCACGTAATACTTGTAAACGCTTTACTGTTGTGCAAAATTGAATTTCGAAACCTTAAAATCGATGAGTGGTAATTGACTAAGAATCTAAATAAAATGGAAATGACAAAGTATATTAAGTGCGCAGCAGTGTGTGTGTGATTATGGCAACGCTACACTAGGGCGATCTGCCAAGGGTGGGGAGGAGGGGTGCCTTGGAAGGAAGCCTTTCTAAGGAGTTCTAACGCGTATTCACGTTACATCTGGGGAAAACCTACCATTAGATCGACAGCCGCGCGATGGGACCCGAACCCGGGTCCCATCGCGCGGCTTCTTCACACTTCGTCTGTCTACCATTTTCAGTGACATAACCACTGTGAGGCAGTGTAGGCAGTGTAGAAGTATGCACCTTATAAAATATACATTTCAGTTAGAGCGATTCAATAAAGTCATAAAGTAATGAACTATTTAAATTGCGTTTTAGTGGTTTTAAATGGTGCTGGTAGCAAATTCGTTGTTTAAATTGATGTGAGTAGCATTTGTTTAAGATACAGGAATATTAACCCTTTGTCTGTGACTCCTGAACTCAGTTCGGTCATCGCAAATGCGCCAATGTTGGAATGCCCGACCTGAGTTAATTAACAAAATTAAAGAGAAATTTTTTTTTTATTTTTGGCACGTTTTTCTCAAATATATTGCACAGGAAAGGGGTTAACTGGGTCCACACATGAATTCCAATAAAATATTATCTTGAGAATTATGGCGACATGTTCTGACTGCTACGCAGTAGAACGTGTAAGGTTAGAGAGTGTTCCATATCTATGCATTTCGCATGATTTGCTTTTCTTGCATAAGTTATAATAACATTTTCTGTAAGAGCAGAAATACAATGAAGTTATGCTTGCTTACTTCCTTTGTCACGATCTTCAAATCTATTCGAGAGCGCATATATTCTTTCTTCAGTTACATGAACCTAAGTACGAAGATCACTATCTCAAGCAAGTACAGATAATTTTCTTTTGCTTATCATATCATAAATATTAAGAATTTAGGTGAGTAATAATTTTTCATCAAGCGTGAGCCAATTATAATTATCAATAAACAGACCAAAACGAAGCCTGTAGAGAACTGCTGGAGTGCATCACCATAACAGAAGGACTTTAGGACTCGTATAATCTTCATAAACTGCATTCCATTCTTCGTCAAGTAAGGGTGGCACGTGATTCGTAAAACAGGTGCAGTGTTGAAGTGACTTCAATTAATTCGCATTTTAAACCGATAAGGGAATTCAAATTTCGAATTCTGATCTATTTATCTAATGAACGTGCAATTTTGTATATGCATGTCCCCATTCATGCAAAGCAAGAGGATTTACGAGCTATATATTTCACTAAATGTCCTGCGTTTTGTGGCCCTATTTGAATAAATATATAGTTTTCAAATTTGTTAGTATAAAGTATATATAATAGTAAATATACAAGACGTCTCAAAAATGCTGACTTAGGCTTTTTATTTCTTAAATATTGGTTATAGGCATATGCAATATAAAGGTACGTAAAAAAAGTACAGAATTTCGAGTACATGGTATCGATTAAATTTTTCAGGAGATTAAATCTAAATAAATAGAAAATTTAATTTTTTTATGGCGCAGTACAAAAAATTTCCAATTATAAAAATGGCTTCATATATTAATTAGGTGATGTACAACATTTCAACCTTTCTTCATCAAAAGGTTCAGAGATATGAAAATAAATATTTAATGACTTAATCCACTTTTCAATGGTTCTCGAAGAGTAAACAATCACATCAGTTTCAGGGGCTGTACGCAAATTACGAAAGAAAACAGTGATGGAATAAATACATAATACTTTGCTATTATTGGTATTCTAGAGTCCCTTACTAACATTTTTAAATACATCTCGGAGCCTCTTTATGATTAAAGGCTGAAATTTTGTAAATTGGTGAAATTTACTGAAAATTTTAATAAAAAATCTGCAACCTTTTTATGTAACTTTAATTTATTGTATGTATCTATACAAAATAATTTATAATATACCTGAATTGTAGTCAAATAGATCCGTTAAAATCGAGCGTAAATCTTACTACAAAAAATTACTGTTACTGGAGTTTTCACAGAATTTTTTACATCCATCTTGATTTTATTTTGTGCATGTTGAACCATTTGAGAGATCATTTTGAATACAAAATAGACCTTTTCCCCCTTTGTATCACAGTCCTACAATGTGCCGTGGGCTGAATCAAAGAAAGACCTCAAGCTTAATTTCGTAGACTATTAAATGGACAATTTGCCTTCTGCTTACCAATTTAAGAATCGAGGAAAATCGAGCTGAAATTCATTTGCTTTCATTACTTTTTAAGCTACTGAGGTTAAATAACTATTTTAGAAAATATAATATTCGAAGGTCAACGACCACTGTAAATGATTTAACGTCTACATTTCAGTCTTTCATTAAAGTATTAATGTCATTAGCAAGCAGAAGTATACTTTCAGGGTTTTTTAATCTTTCTTTTCCGTAACTGAGGTAATAAAATGGTGAATTTCGCAAGATATAGATGTATATAGAAACTGCTGTTAACTACGAATTGAGAAATGGCAATGTGTGCTACCGTATCATTCTTTAAATCGTTACTGAGATTGGCGTATTTTTTGTGTAGCACATATTAAAAAGAATCCATTAAGATGTAATTCAGGGTTAACAAGATTTAACACAAAAATTACTTCAAGTAAAAATGATTCCACAATTTTAGATTCTGCAGTGATGGAATAACACTTGAGATCGGTTATCCAGTCTACTGTTTGTTGTTGTTTTTACATCATGGTTTTTTACCAATTTAGATGTCAGTTTAGATGATGGTGTGAAAAGTGCTCTACAAGCAAAATGATTATTCAAATTTTATGATTTCGACCTTAGAAAGTCACTTATGCCAGTTTTTTACACTACTGTCGCAAATTTTACTTCATGATTTAAAAATGCTTCAGACCTTCGACCAATGTGAAGAGAGGATTGTGTAGGACATTTCTAGCACGTCGGAACGTAAACTTCCGATTTTGTGAGTACTTTAGCAGATGTACTCACAAAAAGTACATTTGCTGAATCTTTACAAAAGTACAAAGTAGATTATGAAAGGAATTCCTCGATCTGCATTTAAGGAATCTTTCTGGATTCCGATGCCCCGAGACTACCCCCCCCCCCGGGTGTTTATGTAAAAATTATAAAAACAAACGAAATTATTTTTATGGAATAATTACAAACGTAGCGTGACCGAAAATTTTGGGCGGAAACGAAATCCCCACGAAATTTCCCTTTTATATTCCTTTGGAATAAAGAGTATAAAAGGGAAATTGAAACTAATGTTTTAAATAAAAACATTTGTTTCAATTTCTTTAAACTTCTGGTGATATGTAAAAAACACTCAAAATACGGGTGTTAAACTTTAAAATAAATAAAAAAGTGTGTGCATGTAATCTTTACGCGCGATTGAAGTAAAACTTCTTTGACGTTTACGATAAATATCACTGAAATTATTAAACTTAAAATAAATATCATATTATAATTTAATTATATTTATTATTCATGTACTTTACAAAGATTATATAAATAATATATTCATATTATTCATTGGAAATAGGTACTTGAATGTCACTTGAATTTTATATGTATGAAATTATAGATTTGTGGTAACTATAATGTGAAACATAAATTTTACTCTCGAAATTTGCTAACTTTCTTGAAAATACAGCATCTATCCTTGTACCGAAACGCATTGTTGATTGAAGTCGAGAAGTATTCATAGTTAGATCCAATTTTTCTTTTTAAAAATCAACTGACGGCTGAGATTCTTGGTAGCGAAAATTAACATTAAAATCTCCAGTAAGAATCACCGGTAATTCATGATAATTATTTAGAATCCAGGAAGTGTCCATGTTGTAGTATTATTCTTTAACTGTTTTCTTATAACATTGTTCCGTCTGGAGGTTGGGTTTGAATGGGAGGAATGTCTATAGTCTAGTATTATACTTTAACTCTGTTCTTTAACTGATGTTTTCCTCTGATTGTTGGGTTCGAATGCAGGTAGTGTAAATTTTTTTTAGTGGTTTTCTATCACAGTATTCTTAAGCGTTGATTTCGTCTGATGGTAGGTTTCGAATTATTTATCTGTATCCGTGTTTATAAACTGCAGGTTCTATCTATTGTTTGGGAATGATTGCAGCCAGGGTCCGTTTCTTTGTGGTGTTCCATCCCCGTGTTAAACCGTTGCTCCGTCTTGAGGTTGGGTTAGAATCCACGGAGTGTCCTTTTGTTATTCTTTTATTTTGATCTTAAACCCTTTGCAGGCAGTGTTTGTTTCTTTGTGGTGTTACATACACGTGTTCTTAAACCGTTGTTCCGTCCGGATATCGGGTTAGCATCCAGGAAGTGTCGGTGTTGAACTATTATTCTTTCACTGTTTTCTTAAAATGTTTTCCCGTAGGGTTTGAATCGAGAGAATGTCTTTGTTGTGGTATTTTTCTTTAACTGTGTTCCTAAACTGGTGTTTTCTTCTGTCGGTTGGTATCGAATGCACGCAAGGTCTATTATTGCGTTTTTCTATGGCAGTGTTCTTAAGCCTTTGTTTTCCTCTGCTGTTTTTGCTCGAAGTATTATTCTGTTTAAAAATTTACATTTGGCTCATTATTATAAATAACTCAAAAACACATGAGCAATATTAAAAGATTACATATTATTTAAGTACAGACAAACAATATTTATGTATCATGGTAACCAATCATGTCAAGTTTTTACTCATAATTCCATTAAATATTGTATTAATGCCATTGAAAACATGTGAGTAAAGCAGAGGAGCTTGGACCACGGAATGCACCATTGTGCCACTTTCTGTATTCGGTGCGTAGGCCTTGTTTATCGGAGGTGACGGGTTGGGTCGCCGCCTGTAACAATAGTGAGAGACAGTCAGCAGGATCGCCGCCTGTTCAGCGAAAGACTTCACACAGTTGCTCTGACAAGAGCCGGTCCTCTTATCCACTGAACAGGGTCATCAGACAAGATCTTGCTTCAAGACAGGTAGGGAGTAATGTCGACGCGCAGGAAGCACAGTCGACGTTCTCAGGAACGAACGCCCGAGAGCTGTTCCGAAAATAATTAAACTTATAAATCTGGAAAAAGCTTGTTAAGTGTGGCGTCAATATGATGTAAAAATCACTTGCAATAGCTAATTTTGTCACGCAAATGATTAACTTTTTTGACTCTCGGATATGAAATGTTGCTGAAAATAGCGAAAAATCGCTTAAAAATGAGGGAACGGTTGGATTTTCAGATTTTTAAAGTAGCGCAGATTGTTTTCTATATTTTTATACATGATTATGGAAATTTTCAAGGGGATCGTATAAACGGTGTAGAAATTATCAGGCTTTTTGTCCTTGACATTGCAATGTTTTTGCAGTCATGGCGGAATGAAGAAGCAAGGGGGGAAAAGATACGTCATTTCCTTTACTGAGCGTTACTTCCGTCAGAAAATAAATCTGAGTTACTCTCTAGTTGCGCCTAAAGAAGTTTTACTTCAAAACTTTGTGAAAAAGCACACATAAAATGATACTTATAACAGGATACGATCGTTTCGACTGAAAATTTATTCAGTCTTTGTAAGTCTAAGCTCTTCGTCTCACAAAACAGTGGAAAGGATCGTATCTTGTTGTAAGTATCATTTAATGTCTGTTTTTTCACAAAGTTCTTATTCGTTTCTGGTGATATGTTTAGAGACCATCACCACATTAGCCATAATGGTACTGTTTTTCTCCCCAAAGGAAAGGTACTTCCAGAATTAAATTTTGAGCTTAAGTATCACTCATAAAAGTTTCTGATGTTTTGTCAAAAAATTATGATACCAAGTGCACCAAGCATCTCTGGGTTTTCCAAAATGTGCAGAGTATCGCAATGCATATTCTCAGCTTGATTTATCTTTCTTGTTTTCACCATGAGCAAGCTCTTAACGATGTCAGTTACTTGAGCTATGTTCTGTCATTGAACCTTTCGTACGAATTCAGGGCAATAACAACAGGCGAAGTGCAAGACAGATGTCGCTAAATCCATCCGTGGTACACGATGCATTTAGTAGCAACAGGACCAAGTTTGACCCGAAGCAGGTAAGAAAGACAACTCGATGTGTTGACATCGTTCGCGAATATTCATGAGCTGTCCCCATGTGTTTTGCGAACTGCTAATTATACTCCTCTTTGTCGTATGTGGTTTTGTAATTGGACTTTGCAGACATGCTGTTCGAGATTTCTGATCCATCTCTTGCTTTTTTTTTTTAATTTAAATGACAGAGCTGACAGGATCAAGACGCTCATATTATGAGATTTGACAGGGTAATTGTCCTGAGAAACAAGCTCATTATGTGATGAGTTGAGTCTTTTCATTAGAATAAAAAAAAGTAAAAAACCAACCAAATAAAACCTAGTTATGTGAATTGAACTAGTTTTTGATAAAAATTATTTCTCTTAAAGGGATTCAGCACCTTTTGACGGCATTATTTATTTATTTAAGAATTTTTACTTATCTCGTGTACATTTTATTAAAGGTATTATTACAAAATAAAAAAAAATCGCATATGAAATACCCACATTAATGTAACCAGAAAATTTAAAAATTGAAATATTTTCCAAAAAGAAAGCCAAGAACTAAAAAATTCCTTCTCTTTTGTTTATATACATATTTTTTTGGTTATAATTTTAATGGTTATGTTGTACAACTTGAGGTTGCGTTTTTATATTGATGAATTTGTTTGTGGAAAAAAAACTAATTTTACATCTTTGGAAAAACGTAGAAAAAACACGATTGTTGCTACTTTTTTATTTTTAACATTTTATCCTCCCAAGATATAACAGAACCGTCCCTAATCCTGTTCGAGCTAATCATATTAAACACACACGCACAAATAAAAAAAATGAAGCTCATTCTTG